>PVKA01005726.1:0-88511 GCA_004027165.1 Ctenomys sociabilis
TTTTTTTTTTTTTTTTGTCTTTTTGAGACAGGGTCTCACTATGCAGTCCAGGCTAGCCTTAAGCTCACTTTGTAGCTCAGGCTGGTCTCGAACTCACAACATTCCTCCTGCCTCGGCCTCCCGAGTGCTGGGATTACAGGCCTGCACCACCACGCCCGGCTTTAAAATTTCATTTTTATTCTTCAAGTACCATATCAATATTCTAATTTGCTCCTGGTACCACTGAAATTGATTGTGATTAAAGCCTTTTCTCTCTTTTAACCAGGTTTGCAGCCTGGAGTTCACCTATTAACAGAGACCAAAAAAAAAAAAAAAAAAAAAATAGTGTCTGACTTACAATGCTCTGAATTCCTTAAGTCCTTCACTTGTAATTCTCAAAAGTATTTCTCTAGTAAAGTGAGGTGTCCGTCCGGTTGTCAGGGTTTCAGTAATCCCCATGAAAACCTCGGGGAGACATCCTACATCAGCATTAGAAGTGATATACCACAGAGAATCATTGCAGCATAAATTACTGGGTGTCTCCTCCCCAGGCTCACCTCACGGTGACATTACTGGATTTAGTAAGTCCTCTGGGATCCCTGAAGGTAAAAAGAATCAAGGAATAAAAAATCATAGCATTGGGCATAATTGGTGCTGAGAGTTCTCAAGTAGTTATCCAAATCTTTACTAGCCAGTACTGGATTGGCAAAGGGGGAGCAATAGTTTCTCATGCCAACCACACCCCCAGAATGCTGAGCATCATTCACTGGGCAACAAAGATCAGGCGGGAGCCTGGCACAGTGACATAGAGCTTTAATGTCAGAATTCTGGGAAACTGAGGCAGGAGGAGGAAAGTTTAGCCTAGCCTAAGGCAACGTAGTGACTTAGACTGGATATAAAACTTAAAAAGGTCAGGGGATGTAGCTGAGTATGAAATCCCTAGGTTCGATCTCCAGTACCAGGGGGAGGAGCACCAGGGTGTGGCCCCTCGGAAACCTGGAAAGCAACCATCTCTCCTCCATCCTCTGTCTTAGCCACTTGCTTTCCAGGAATTTTGGAAGGAAGAGCTCTAGGTGTATATGTCATTTGCTTCTGTGACAGAAAGTAAAAGGAATGATTGCTGTTGTGCTAGGAATTTCTGCTTTATCTCAAGATAAAATCTGGTTGCGTAGTGATCTATAGCAAGAAAGAAGGAAAAGATGAATGAAATCTCTGCCCTCATTGCCACCTCCTGATTCTTTTATTCTTTGGTGGTTAAGTACAGCAAGAATATCAATAAACTGGCGGGCAGTTCAGATCTCAGTAAGGAGCGCTTGCCAGGGGATAGTATCTGTCGTGTGGAGGTCTGGCCCCGGTGGGCACCATCTCATTGCCTATATTTGGTTGTAATGTGTCTAGATTTCTATTCCTTGGCCATTTCAGTCCCTGCCACGTGAAGAACTCATTCAGAATCCAAGGCCAGGTGGGGAACCTTCTTAAATTTACTGAGGATCTTATCTCCTGGGGGAATAGAGAGAAGAGGATTTATTTGTGCTTGCATTTATTTGTAGGAGGGTTGAACTGAGGGCCTTGATACTGAGCTATGTATCTCTAACCATTCATTCATTCATTCATTCATTCATTCATTCATTCATTCATTCATTCACTTATCTATTTAGACAAGGTCTTGCCGAGTTGCCCAGTCTAGACTCTAACTTTTATCGCTGCCCCCAGCCCCCACACCCTTGCTGGAATTACTGGTGTGCTCTGTCTCGGTCATGCTCATGCGCGGTCTGCTGATGTTATTGTTCAAACTCTCCTGGTGGGAGGTAGGCGCCACTGTCCTACCCTTGGGGGCATTTTTATACCCTGGACCTATAGGAGTGAATGTGTTTGGCAGGCTATGAAGAACTTGTCCCAGCCTCACCCAGTGCATTCAGGCAGGTGGCACAGGGAATATTTTGATCTCTCTTACATAGATAGATGAAGAAAGCAGCCCTTTGGAGGAGCCAAGGGCTTGTGTGAGCTTGGGAGCTGAGCCAAGCCTCTGTCTTGATCTGAGTACCCTTGGCCCCTGAGATTGCTCCTCTGTTCCTGCTGCAATGAGCAGATGCACCCTTTGGTCCTGTGACCGCCCCTACCATAAGGCAGTGAGGGCCATTATAACACCCCCTGCATAGCGAAGGCAGCCTCGGCTCACAGAGGCCAAGTAACAGAGAGTAATAATTCTTCTGGTCAGAGTGTATTCGTTTTATTATACCTACTTTGTTCTTCCTGCCTGCAGCAAGGAGCACCCATTAAAATACAGTGTCCTAATTTTATAGAGAAGGCAGCTGTAAGGCCAAGAGGCCTCTGAGGTACCCAAATTAATTTGGGGCTTCTGGATGCCCACACCAGAGGGCTTCGTGACATGCCTGTGCCCCACAAGAGCCTCGTGGCTGCTCCCTTGATGGGGCCAGGGGATCGATGTGCACGTGGAATGGGGCCAAGGGTCAGGGAAGCCGAGGAGAGATTCTATAAGGGACTAGAAGGTGACAAGAATGGAAGGAGCGATCTTTCATCTGAGTGTGAAATTTGCATCTTTAACATTCTGGGGAATTTTGTATTTCTCCACAAAATACCTATCTTTGAACATTACTCTTGTGCCAGGTACTACTCCAGTTGCTTGCACATCTGCCCCTGAATTCTGTCGTCTCAGCAATCCTAAGCAGCAGGCACCTACTTCTGCCCCCTCTGTTTGATGGAACTGAGGCTCTGGGATGAAGCAGCTTGTCCCTAGCCACACACCTGGACCATGCTGTGTACTGGGTTTCGTGCTGCGCACCAGGGAAAAATCGGTGAACAGAACAGAAGCAAATCACAGTGTTAGCAGAGTGGAGCAGAGAGAGAGCCAGAGGATAAAGAGCAAATATAATAAAAAGTCAGTGACACAGTGCATTAGAAAGGAACAGAAGCCACTGAAAAGGAACAACAGTGGCGCAGAGGGAAGGAGACAGAGAGCCCAGGTGGGCTGTAATTTACATCACTTAGTCAGGCCAAGCCTTGAGGTCAAGATGCGCTCTGGGCCTGCGAGTGCTCACCTCTTGGCAGTGGGGGGTGGGGCTGGGGGAGAGCTAAGGAAGGCCAGCAGGGCTGGTGTAATGGGACCGACATCCTCTCTCCAGCCAGGAAGGGGAGGCCCAGCCAGCCTGTGGGAATGACGTGGCCAAGGTCACTCATGGAGTTGGCGTGGGAACTTGGTCCCACGACTGCTGCCTGACTCCTCTGTTTCTCCGGCTCTGCCCTCTTGGCAGGCCTCCCCTTGCCCCCATCCTCCCTGGCCGGCCTGCAGCTCCGGCGGCCCCACACCAGCTGCAGCGCCCTCCCCACCCTCAGACGCCTATATCTCTTCTCTCCCCTTAGAAGTGTGCGTCCTTTCACCCTGCACCCTAGCACCCAGAGTGGGGAATTAATGCTTTTTGATTTGAAGAGATCTGCGGCTGTCATTTTTGATATCTTCTGTTTTTGTATGCAGGAACGCAGAGCACAATTAGAATACAGTTATATATCCTCATAGTTATTAAAGCTTGGATTAACATGACATAAAGTTTTGTCTGGGGAGTCTTTTGCTATGGCTCAGGGAGCATTTTTTGTGACAGTAATAGGCTACAGTTAATATACTTGAATGATACTAGAATCTGTGTTATAAGGCAGAACAAAAGGGGTTTATCTGAAGCTGAATTACAAAGGTGGAATTATCACTCCGAATGATCCACAGAGATCTGGGCTTAATTATTGTCGCTTGTGTCATTGCAGCATAATACGGGTAGTTACGAGAGCAGAGTAGAAGTGAGGGAGGGCCGGCCTGTCAGTCACTAGGATGCCGCATTCCAGTCCTTTCTCTTGAGCCCCGTGCTGGTCCCCCCGTCCTACAGAGCCACCAGGATGAGACCTTTCTCCATCTACGACCGTGGCTGTGGGATGCCCCACATGGTGTTTCTGCCAGGTGTCTGTAAGGACTCTGACGTCCCACTGCCAGCCCAGTCCCCTGCCCTTCTGGGCTGTGACACCATTGACGAGGCTGATGGACAGGCTGAGACACAGACTCTTTTCTACCTGGGGCCACTGCCACCGCCCTCCAGAACCTAATTGCTTTGACAAGCAGGAGGCGAGTTAATGCGTTCTGTCAGCCATCTGGTCTCAGAGGCCGACTGGCTCACCCCGGTGTCTGGCTACGGAGAGGCGGCAGGTAAGCTACTTCCCCGGCTGCTCCCCAGGACAAAGCGCAGCAGCCTGGGAGCAGGAGGACCTGGGCTCTTGTCAGTGCGCTCTGTACCTGGGGGGCTGAATCCAGGCCAAGGGGCCAAGTGGGGATGTGATGGCCCCAAACCTGAGCCTCTAGGACACCCAGAGGTCCCTAGAATGCTGCTCTGGGTTGCATACTCAGCACATCCCAGGGAGTTAGCAATTAAGTGAGACCCTGCCACAAAAAATAACAAGGGCTAAGGACGGCACTCAGAGAAGGGGGCCTGCATTCAGTCCCCAGCACTTCCCACCAAAGTCCCCAAAATGGAGAGCTTGTTTTATAGTGACCATGAGTATTACATTATCCACCTCCCAGGAGCACAGTTACTCCTTGTTTTGTGGCAGCTAAGTTCAGCTGTCACCCTTGCCTTTATCATTAACCATGAGAGAAGAGCCACTCTAAATGGCCAAGGTGATTCCATTGGGCATTGTAAAATGTAACTCTTCATGCCAAATCTGTGTGCTAAGAAGGGGGTCACACTGGGACCTTTCAAAAAGCTGCTCCAAGTTGCCCTGCTCTGAAGGCGAGGAGAGGGAATGGTCTTCTGCAGTCAGCTGTGGTGGGGGGAGTGTGTGGGGTACTGTACAGTGCTGGGTGGGTCCTGTCTTTTGGAATGAATAGGTAGGCGGAGTAACTGGCTGGGGTTATGGGGTTCAAAAGTCAAGACAATAGGCTTGAGACTAAGTCAGTGTGAGGAGACTGCTTTGCAGCCAGCCCTGTATTTTCCGAGTAGCCTTCTAAATATCTGGTTAGGGATGATTTGGGGTCTTTATCTAAAATGGAGATTCCTGGGCCCTACCCAGAACTACTGAGTCAGGGGGGCCATGCATTCCACAAGGTCACCAGGTGTGGCAGGGAGCCCCTGTGCCATCGGGACAGCTGATGATGTCCATTCCTAATGTCACCATGGAGACCAGGGATGACATTACCTACCATGCATCCCAGAATACTCTGCGTATCAGCGGAAGTGGTCATTGGTATGTTTTACCCAATGGACAGCAGTGATAGGAAGTAGGAGCAGTGGCCTCCTACTTTAAAACCAAAGTAAGTGTGGAATTTTCTTTACATGTCCCATTTTATTTATTTTCTTAGTTTACTTCTTAGGTTTTCTTTTCGAGACAGGGTTTTGCTGTGTTGTTCCAGCTGGCCTCAAACTCCCTGTTGTAGCACAGGCTTGCCTTGGACTTGTAGCAGTCTTCTTGCTTCAGTCTCAAATGAGAGAGCTGAACTTGAAGGGAGAGAGTTAATGCCAAGGACACATGTTCGTGGCAGAGCTGGCCCCCATGGCTGTGACTCCTGTTGCCCACAACAAAGTAAATGTCACCCTTTCCCTTTCCATTGCTAAGATGATTTAAAGAAGGTTGGTTTTAATTAGAATAAACACAGTATTTTTCTTGCTGCAACAAGGCCTTCAAAGGGGGAAGAAAACCCTCCATACCCCAATTATGCCAAAAGCAGTCCCAGTCCTATCCAGGAGTAATTAAAAAATACAGCTGACTCTTGTTCTCTCACTTGTTTTTAAATGAATAGCTAAGTATCTGTCAAGATGATGAGCGCTAGGCCGCTGACGGCCTGATGATCTCAGTTTGCTCCCCACACTGAGGATGCAAAGGCTGTGGTTTTGAGCTGTGGGGCATGGCCACCCTGGCAGGACTGGTGGGGGCATCTCCCTTGCCCTGGCATAGAAGTGAGGGGTGGAGGGAGAGGCTTATGCCATCCCATGATTCTCTTCTTTCTTACGGTCCAATAGGATGCAGCTTCCACACAGTACCCAGCAGAGTGAGTCCTATGGATCTATGCGCAGAGCTCATTTGGCTTGGTTGGCAAAGAATCCTCCGGTGTAAGCCACTTTTTAATTAGTTCATGGAACTTTGGCTTCCGAAGGATGTTGTCAGGGCCAGGGTTATAGCTCAGTGGTTGAATGCTTGCCTGGCATGTGTAAGATCCTGAGTTCAGTCTGCAACCATGCACACACACACACACACACACACACACACACACACAAAACCCACAAAGGATATCACCAGATAGATTAAGATGTCAGGTTTTGTATTGACACTATTCATTTGGTGACAGTTTTGATTTGTAACCCCCAGAGGCTAATATATCTGTGTTCTCAGTGTCATCTCCAACATTCACATTGTTCAGTAGACAAAATCAGTGGTAGACTTAAAGGGGAAATGGTCATAAAGCTTATGACGACAGTCCTTGTTCTTCACATCTGCCCATCCGTGTACAGCATGTTTTCGTGTCCATGGTGTGCCTGCTGGCTATTGATCCACCCATCACCCAAAAGCTTAACTGGTTTGATGGCTCTTGTAGACCAAGGTTTCTGGCTGGAAGCAATCAGAAGGTAGCCAGAGGAGTGCAGTGAGTGGCTGGCTGGGCACTTCTCTTCCTGCATGGTCTCAGAACTTCTGCTTGGGACCTTTCTCCACAAGCTGGTTTGAGCTTCCTCCCATCATGGTGGCTTCGGGGCTGTCAGACCTCCATGCTTCAGCATGCCTTTTCTGATTTAGCATTAGAAGTTTGAGTCCCAGACTCAAATAGAACAAAGCAGAGGGGACACGGACCCTGCTTTTAGATTGGTGCCAACTCCAGATCACACTGTAGGCGACATGTGGAATGGGGTAGCTTTTGTGGCCATCTGCAAAAAATAAAATCTGCTCTGGGTGTTGGTTACTTGTAGACACACTTGGAGGCACAGGAAGTCTTACTGCCATTTTATAACTTAGGACAGCAAAACTAGACAGGTTATGTGGTTTGCAGGAGGTCACTCGGTTCCTGAATGGTCATTTGGACCCACATGTCTAGCTGCCAATCCAACTTCCCAGGGGGCAAAAGATAGTTGGATCATCCTGGTGACATTGGGGGATGGGGGGTTCTGTGGTCCTATCCTCAGATTTCTTTTAAGCATTATCTGACAGAAATTGTACCTTTTCTCCTCTATGGTGTCTTGGGTGCAGAAGGGAGTGGGCAGGGTAGATCTGGGCAGAGGAAGCCCTGGAGGAAGGTCCCAGTGTCCTCCTGGGAGAGCAGCCAGGGTTCCTCACCACCATACAGTGAGCAAGAGCCACCTAGGTCTTCTTCACACAACGGGTGTACAACAAAGGACAGGTTCTGCTGTCACCTGCACACATGAAGAAAGACCACGAGCATGAGAAGACAGCATGAGCAGCTACTCCTTGGCGTGCTTCCATGTGTGGACACACTGTATGTACCTCCTCGCCCAGCACATTCCAGGTGAGGGAGCTAAGTAAAGATTATTCTTTTCACTGGGCCTCAGAGAGCTAGGAAAGTTCTCCTGCCACTTGCCCAAGGTCATTGTGTTTCAAGAGCATCCCATGTGAAGCCTTGACCACTGTGCTCATGCACAACTTGACCGCTGGAGGCCTTAATGCTGCCTGCATCAAGCTGGGGTCCTCGCCAGCCTTGTCAAAGCAAATATGCTTTTTTGGGTTTGCTGCTGCACCAGCTCCACCAGGAGCTCTTGTTTCATTGTAGAGTTTAGGCTGAGGGAAGAAGCCCTGCAGTAGGACACTTCTCCCTCCAAACCCTAGTCCTGGGCCAAGCCCATAGCTCTCAGGAAGGGGCTCAGCCATCCTGCCCACTCCATTGTTGCTGGACTGCTCTTGGAGGTGAACTCTGTCCCTGAGTATCTAATGCGTGCTCGAGGAGGTTCTACAGAGACCGAGTGAACACAATGGGTGAGTGCTGATTCCTACCCTCACTGCTCCCTGGCTGAGCACGGTTGCCCTTTGGCAGTGAGATGGACCTAGAATGGCCACTGTTGCTGGGAATTTATTTATGCACCTGTCCAGAAAGCCTGCTTTGTAACATAGTCACTTCATGGCTTAGGGTGGTTAGGAAAATATAGCTGTCCCGTATGAGAGGATGCATTTGATCATGGGCCACATCCAGCCCATCATGTATTTTGGGTCTCCTTGAATTTCAGTTTATGATAGAGACAACTGTGAGTTTACGCCTTAGTGCTCACCTGGAGTTGCATGGTCCTATCCTCTGGAGGTGCACACAGGTATGGATTCCCAGGCACAGAGAGACGTGGTGGTCTTGGCACTCTCCAGGGCCTCTAGGAAGGAGACCAAAAGGCAGTCCAGGGGAAGAGGGCTGAGAATCACATTAACACTTCTGGAATGGTCTCTGTAACTTGTCCCATTTGATCAGTGACTAGTTTGGAGTTTAAGAGCACGTTCTTTGAAATCCACTGCTGGATTTAAATCCAGGCTTTGCTGCTCCTATGCATGGTGGGTGTGGCCAATTACTGTACCTTGGTCATAGTTTCCTCATCTATTAATGCATTTATAAATGGAGATGCTAACACTGTGCCTTCCCTGAAGGCATTGTGTGACACTTGAGCAGATGATGCTGTGGGATATCTAGGCTAGTGTCAGGTGTGCCCTAATTGTGCAAGAAGAATCAGCTATTATTATTGTCACTGTTACTATTAACTACTAAAGGGTGATGACAGAATTGAGGAAGTGGCTCTGCCATTGTTAAGTAAGTTACTGTTTTAGCATGAAGGAAGTTCTGGGCTCCAACACCTTGTGTTCGGTCACTGCTCTGATCAGAAGCTTTTGATGAGGAGAGGTGTGTGCTCGTGTGTGTGAGTGGGTGTGTGAGTGTGTGTCCTGCACTGGGAGCCTAGCACCTGCCCTTCCCTAACACCATTACACAGCGGCCCCATGCTGGCCTTCCCGTCCGTGTTCCGTGGCCCTGCTATTGCCCTGGGAAGCATTTGCACAGCTGGGTATGGGTCTGGGTTCTGGCTCACTCACCAAACCCTGTGCTTCTGCTTATGACTAATTGCTTTGTTTGTTCTGTATAAGACACTTAATTTTTTTCAGTGATTTACTCCTCTTTGTAATTAGGTATAGTGATTAGAATCTTGTTCCTATTACAATGAAGTTTTCCCTTTAATTCATGCACGTTCCCTAAGCCTGTCTTCGTCTGTTCCATTGAATGTCCCCAATTGGCTTTTCCCAAGCTGTCATATAAATCACAGTTCAGGGGTGGCTTAGAGACTGATATGAGTCCAGGGAATCAAGGAGCAGCCTGAGATTTTGCTTACGTGTAGCAAACCAATACAGCGAACCAATAGTTCTGCATTCTGGAAGTCACACACTCAATTCAGGGCATAGGAATTGCAAATTAGTGACTGTTCTTCCCTATATTTTCTTCCATGTAATTCATTTTTATTAAAAGCGTTATCATACACATATTTTGCTAGAAAAAATGTGGAGAGTCTAATGTTGTCGTGGTGCTTTGCACTTTCTTTTTGCCCATTGGCAGTTTCTGCTATGCCCATGTGATATACTTAAAAAATGAAGTTTGGCAAACCCTGCTTTAGGACAGATGAGGCGTGATACATTTGTCAGCTAGCCCAAAGTCACCCCTTCCACAGCAGCAAGAATCTGGGTCTTTAGAGTCCCAGAGCAGTTGCTCAGAGCTGCCCTTCATAAGTCAGTCAAAAATAGTCATTGAGCCCTTGGTCTGGGGCCAGGGACACAACACAGTGCTCATTCACAGGTGCTGATGATGGTGTAGGATGGGAGGGGTTCAAGGGTGCATCTTCCGCTGGCTGTGACTCTGACCTCTCCAATTCCCTAGACACTGGCTTCTCTTGCCCAGACCTTGCCCTTCATGACATATAAAGGTAGCTGAGGCCCGGATGTGCCTGCTCATCCGCTCCTACCTGCGTATTCCCCTCATAGCACCCCTGTAGCACTCTTCCAGCCTCCTTCTGGACAACATCTAGAGCTGTGTGCCCAGGCTGTGTGGCCTCACAAGACAGTACTTGGGGCTGGTCTCTGCAAATTGCTGCTAGGATTTCCATACAGTCTCTTCTTTTTCCACGGAGGTTGAACCAGGAACATGTTTCCTCGTTTGTAGAGGGGACTGAAGGAATGGAGAGCAGCTGACCAATGACCGGACCTGGGGATGTGCACCTGTAGGGGACAGAGACAGGAGGCAAGACCACATGCCTGCTCGGACATTTCCTTGTGGACCCGGGAACGTGGAAGGTGTGCAGTGGTCTTTCTGGAATAGTAACCAGGCTGCTGAGTGTGCTCAGTATTGGCCAGTGAGGCCAGGAAGTAGGTCATTTTGTGTGAGGTCCAGAAATTATGACAAGGTCTTTGAAACCAAGAGATGCATAGAAAAAGTAAGGAAAGAGTGGGGCTGAGGTCACATCAAAGGAAGAAATAGGCTGGTGCCCTGCAGTCCTTGGGGACTGCATCCCGAGACCTCTAGTGGATGACTGAAGTCACAGATATTCCCAAGCCCTGGATGTATTGTAGTTTTGTACAAACACACACACAAACTCAGTACTTTCTCCTTATTAACTATTTAGTACATACTATGGCCATCACTTTTGCACTTTGAGATTTAACAAGAAAGACATGAATTTTTTCTCACTTATGAGTAGATGTGTTCTTACTGTGATCTTAGCAATCTCATAATATTATTTTTGTCTTCTCCTTCTTAAACAAGAAATTCATTTTACCTTTTCATCCTTAGGAACTACATTATGCATGTAGGAATTGCCAGGATCTTACTCTTATTTTTTTTTTGTTTGTTTGTCGAGCTCTCAGCCCGTGATAGGGATAGGAAATGGGGTTGAGAATGTATGGAGAGCAGCGTTAAGCCATGTGGGAATTGGAGGTTCCAGAATAGGAACATGGCAGGAAACTACTGGCAGAGATTCATAGCTGCTGCTCTGAGAACAGGAATGGGAAGAGACCCCAGAGATGGGAGCTGTGGGAGCCATGGTTTTCATGGAGTAGAGCATGGAGGGCAATGAGAGATGGCAACCTGGAGATGTGTGGGTAGGAGAAGGGGGAACCAGGAAAAGGGACAGAGGGGAGCAGGGCACCTGGGGCTTAGAAAGCCTTGGAGACAAGAGTGGGCATATAAGAGGTTGGGATTTGTGGTACACCCCGAGTTTTATTATTTAATAAGAGAATGTATAGGGCCTTCCAAATGTGTCTGAACAAATTGAGGAGGTAAACCACCATTCCCTGATACCTGCCTTGTTTTCCAAAAGAAGGATTCACCACAGTGGCTTAAGCAGATGTTTGTACAACTTCGTAGGATGTGTAAACTACTTTGGAAGGGGAGATAAAACCCAGAGACGATGAGATTGAAGGTAAAGGACACATCCATAGTTATTTGATTTAGTTGAGTATCATCTTGATAGGGGCTGTGTGTCATATTTATTCATGACTTACTGTATACGTTGGGATGGAGCGAGGGGACATGGTGACAAGTGTGTAGGTGATCAAAACAGTTTCTCTGGAAGGTCTATAGCTGTAGATTTTCTTCTCTGGAGCCAAAGAGAAACTTTAATGAGTTTGCCTTTGCAGTTAAAGCACAGTTTTGTTCTGCGCCTGAGACTTTTCTAAATAAAGCAGTCTCCCTTTTTACTTGCTCTCCTTACGCGCCACTCCTCCTCCCTCCAGATTCTCTTTAAAATAGACTTTCATGCATGAGGAAACATCATAATGTAATACTCGCCTCTTCTCCGCACTTACCCAGCATGCATTCACAAAAGACAGTGGGCAAGCCTTCGCTATCTCCGCTGGGTGCTGAGATCAGACGTTTTCTCTGAGATGACCTCACCCGGGAGTGTCCTGAGCAGGACCCTGCCGGGGCAGCCAGACCTCAGCGAGGCCGTGGCGCTTCTGGGCCTTCCCTGGGAAAGGTGTCCATTTGGCTTCCTTTGTGTTGCACGGGTCCCCCGCTTGTCTGCCTCATGATAAATGCACAAGATGTGTCTTAAGGACTCGAGGAAACCTGTGGGGTTATTATGGCTCATTTAGTAGATGAGCAGGATCTGTAATTTTCAGTGGTGTATTTGTATGCACAGAGATGTGATAAAGACGACTCCTGGCCTCTTTCATTTTCCAGATGTCTCATGAGAGGATAAACAGCGCTTTTTTCCCTAGCTGTGGCTTCACTTTCCAGGTTACTGCTGATGCTGCCTTGCCTGGGAGTGGTGTGGTCTCTTCCCAGCCCCTAAGCATAGCCATCATGCTTTGCGAGTTCTGTCTGGTCTTCCAGGGAGCCGGAGAAGAACGCTGCTCTTTGGAAAAGGTTGTGTGATTGGAAGAAATCTGCTGTGTTTTCCAGGGCTGTTTGGACATCTGGATGAGCTTTGTCTTAATGAAAGCAGGGCTAAGCTGGAGCTTGTTTTTGTGCCTGTGGAAGGGGAAGACTTCCACTTGTACTTCCTCCATGTATAGGTTGTAGGGACAGCAAGGGTTAGACCAAGTATCTTGGGAAGGAAATGACTTAAATTTGTGAAGGCAGATTTGTGACAGCTTGGAAATGGGGTATGTGTGTTGGGGCCAGAGACATCTGTAGGATGATTTTCAAGCAATCAGGGCTAGCGCAGACTCACAAGCCTCCCTGCTGCTTGGTAAATACATCTTGGGGATGCTAATTTTGTTGTACGTTGAGATGGTGAATGTTTTCTTGTACTTATTTGGTAATTAGGCTATGGAGAATCCTTTCTTCTCTCACAATTCATCTTCAAGATTCTCTGAGGATGATTTAGTGCAACTTAATTTCTCCATCTCCCCTCTGTGTGTGTATCTTTTTTGCCCCCACAGTGACTAGAAGCATTGAGGCCAGGACGTTTTCCTACAAATATGGTCTGTCCTCTTCAAAGCAGGAGGCTGTGAACTTATTCCAAAGATCCCGCCTTTGCTCTAAGCATTTTCAAAGCCTTCACTGTGACCTCATATTCAAACTCTGGCATTTTTCTCCCAAATAGCCTCACTGGTGATAAATCTTAGGCCTTTGAAAGTGGATGTGATTTTTGGAAACTATCACCAGTCTTAGGTCCAAATGACTTGGGGCCAAAATTGATAGTGCTGTTTTTGGACCCAAGTGTAGTAGGACCATCAAATAATAAGACCAGTTGTCTTGCATGACTTGGAAACACCCTAGGAGGGAATCCCAAGAAAACTGGGGGGACAAGTCTAAGTCTTAGTGAACAAAGACAGGGCCTTCCACAGAGATTTGCTTGAATGAGGCAGTGAGTGTTTGATGTCTATTTCGGTGTGTTTTGTAAACAATGAGATATCAGCTGTATTTTGTTTGGTCTTGATGTGCTTTAGACAGGAGGCCAAGTCAGCTGATGTTCGATAAAGTGTCCAGGGTCAAGTTCAAGTTGTTGGAGACCTACTGTGGACCACATCATGGCTGGAAATTATTCTTCCAGAGCTGCTATGAGCTAGCAGGGTCGGGATAAAGGACAGCCACCCCGAGGGCGTTATTAGCCGTCCCTTCCCTCTGGTGTCTACCAGCTGGCAGCTCTGGGAAGGAGGCTGTGGAGGCCCAGCAGCCATCTGCACTGACCTGAGTCTGCCCACACTGCCTCATCATCTGCTGCCCTTGCCCACTGGGGACTTCCCAGAATTTGGGGTATTTACATTGACATCCTGGCCCCAGAGAAAACCATGCCACTTGCTACACAAATGCCTTAATTTTAAAGACTCGGGTGACTAGAACCTCGTAGCTCATTTTAAAGTATTGAGCATGAAATCCATTTAAGGACTAAAGTTCAGGGCCTTTAGTAGGGCTTGAAAGGTTTTATAGTTGGCTGCACATATGTCTGGAAGGAGGAGAAGACCTGCCAGGGGTCACAGGTCCTTCTTTGCAATACCTCCTCTGAAGCTGTGATTGGTCCCAGAAAGGAGTTTCAGCTCTAAATGTCACCTGATATGTCCGATATGTCCGAGTGCAGGCCCGAGTTCAGATATGCAAATAAGCCCAGCAGGATAGGCACTGGGACACAGACCTTAGAGTTCCTAGGCACCTTCTGGGGCAGGAGTGGTAGGCGAAGGAGGCCAGTCCCTACCTGGGAGAAGTGCCTAGGACCCGTGCTCTCACGATTCCTGCAGATGCAGTTAAGGCCAGGGGGCACAGGGTTGTCATGGGTGCCCATCCATCAGAAGAGTCCTCAAGCCCTGAGTAGAGGGCCATCTTAATGGAGAGCAGTTCCTGGGATGCAGGTGGGGGGCACACCTGAGTCAGACAAGGCCTAAGTCATTGAGGAAGTGGACAGGGCTCCTTGGGCAGCCTTGCTTGTGCAGCACATGGCTGCTGCAGGGTGTTAGGGATGGGTGAGCTGACAGTACAAAAGTGCTTAGGAGATAAATTGAAAGTACAAAGTATTGCTATTCCATGTGGAAGTCTGAAAATCATTTTGCTGGCCCATCCTGATAAATAACTAAATCAGGCTAGTGAGAAGGAAATTTCAGCCATCTGGAAGGTTTCTCTTAAATATTTTTCTCCCAACTAGACAGGAGGAGGGAAGAGAGCGTTCTTACAGAGCGCTCATGGCCTTGCAGTTCCCAGCCCACTAAAGAGAGAACACTGGGTCCCTGCTGTCTAGAGATACCCTGCTTTCTTTCCTCCTTGCTTAGCTCCAAGTCCAAGTCATCACCAACCTAATGGACTCCCACCAGCATTAACTTTATTGTTCCCATATGTGGACCTTTTCCAAAAGTCTCCTTTTCAAACTATTCCCATCCTTTAAGACCTGCTTCTTGGCTGAAGATTGCAGGCCCAAGGGCAATTTCTCTGTTCCTCTTGTTCCAGTACCTCCTCCTGCATCCAGCAGCCTGGGTGGGTCTTGGGTGTGAATGTCAGCCCAGGCCTGCCTTTCAGGTAGAGATACACATTGCCATAGAGGCTATTCCTCCCACATATCTTTCAGTTGGTTCATTCTTAATGGGGGCCATTTGTCACACTACAGCTGTGTTCCAGGAGGCTCCTTCCCTTCTTTCTCAGTAGTAGTCCCATGGGACTTGCAGCGTCTTAGTGGCAGTTGGGCTTTCTTCAGATGTCCTTGGGGGGCTGGTGTGAATGGCCTGGGGTTGGGAACAGAGCTGGGTGCCTAGGCCCTTCTTGATCAGACGCCAGAGATGTTGACAATGGTGGCCCTCTTCCCAGGCCGTCTTCCTGCTTATTTTTACCCAGATATTTTAAAGCAAGATGCTAACATGCTCTGGCTCCACTGGTGTAAGTTCTTAAATAATTATGCATTCCCTACCCCTCTTTTTTATTAAAAAAAATAAAAACATGAAAATTCTGAAAGCTATAAAAGCTGGTTAGGGAAAAGTGTCTACATCAAGAAATACCTCTTAGGGCGGGGGGAGATCTTTTGCTCAGTGGCACAGGTGCCTGCCTGGCAAGCACAAGGTTCTGCATTTGATTCCCAGTGCCAACAAACAAATAAAACAAACAAAAGAAATACCTTTTAAATAGGCTGATGGCACAGTCTACATTTCTGTGCTCAAAGCCTTCAGCACATGGACTGGGATTCCAAGAAGACACCCAGGGATCAGCTCACCTCCTGTGTGCGCTGCTTCTGCCCAGACCCCTACTCCCCAAGTGGCGTGGAGGTACGCTTGCCACGATATCCAGCAAAGGATGCTTCTGTCTCTGCAATTGCACTGTGATGTGGTGACCAGGAACCCTGGGGCATTCATCTGAGATTTTGGGGGATGCTGTCACTCCATCCCAGGAGGGACAAAGGCATTTGTTTTTTCTGGCTGGATCTCCAGAAGTGGGTTGGCCAACCTGGAACCCAGAAGTCTACACTGCGGGCCCATCATCACCTAGGTCACCTGGTTTTAAATTGATGGCGATGAGGAGCAAGGGGCACCTTTCCTGTGGCAGCTCTCAGGAGCTTGCTCCCAGGGCTCTTACCCCCTCTGATCAACTGCTTGTGGCCTTCCTATGCCGATCAAAAGCACTTTCCTGAGGACTTGCATTCTGTTGGACAGTCTCCAGATCTGGAGCTAAAGAGGGAAACACAGATTTGAGGAATTGAGGAACTATTTATTAAAAACAAAGAGCAATGTAAATGAATTCAGCAAAAGTATTCTACAAAGGTGTTCACAGGGTGTTACTGGCAGAGAAGAGCGAGGTTTACTATTAAGTTGCCTCATATTCTAATGTTTAAGCTCAGTAGGGTGAGGATTTTTCACACTGCCTGGTTTGTGGGAAACGTTTGCTTTTGTTCATTTATGTAGGGAAGGGTAATAAATGGGCTACTGGCCCCTGCACTTTTCACAGGGGTATTTAAAGTAACAGCACCTGACAGTTCACCAGCAGCTATGAGATTTTTTTCTTCTTCAGAAAGCCAAATATTGTATGAGTTGTACAACATATATAAATGATTTGGAGAATTCGGGTGCAGCAAATAGTACAGTTTGCAGCAATGAGTGGAGGACTTTATCAAATTAGAAAGTTAGCAAGTGGATCGAAGGCAGCAGTGGGCCAGAGCTACAACACAGGTGTGTGGTGTGACTTGTCATCCTTGTTTAATTTTCTTTTTCCCTGGTCCCAATTTGAATTGCCAAAATATGTTAGATTGCAGTGCATTATTTCATTTGCCCGCTTTGTAATTCCTCTTTACCTCAAACAGATGAAAAACACAGCACTAAAGCAAATTGACAGCTCTTGAAATGAGAAAGATCTTTATCCTTCAGAGTGTTGATGTAAAAATAAATGAAAGGAAAACATGCTTGTTGGGTCTTGAAGCGGCTTGAATTGGTACTTTTTTTTTAAGGGTACATGTGGGTTTTTCCCTCTGCCTTCTTTTATCCCCTTGAGGAAGTTGTGTGGCTTGGGGGATGAAGATGAGTTGGTTGTTCTGTCCATTCTCATTGGCAAAGATCTGACTCATGATTTGGAAACGAGATAGGCCAGGTGTTGCCACACTGGGAGTCTTCCAAAGGAATATAAGGGCTGAAAGTTGATTTCACTATTTCCAAAGAAGTCTGCTGGGCAAATGAGTACTCCATCCCATACCACATGAGGACCAATTAAAAGCTCAGGTGTCCTTGCTTCAGGAAGAGTACCCCCTTGCTTCGTACGACAAAAAGCCTCCAGGACAGTGATGAATATAGACAAATGGTCTTCCATACCTCAAGTATTACGGTAGTAAGTTCACTTTGTTTGGTAACATACAAGGTACGTATTTCAAAATCTAAGTGAGGCAGCCTTGAAAAAGAACAATTGAAAACTTCTGGGGAGCATGCTCTTTTCTGAGTATATTTTCTTAATCCTGTAAAAGCCTTCGTGGCCTCCGACCAGCGGGTGCTGACAGGGTGCTCGCAGAATCACTCTGCCAGGTAGCACATGCAGAGCTGAACACGAACTGTCCTGAGGCCAGGGGTGGTGAGGCCAACTGAGGCAGGTATGCGTGTGACAGAATGGCCTTTTAGGGCCGCGTGTGCCAGCATCAAGCACAAGAGCAGGCAAGGGCTATGTCTTTCTACCATCTGTGTACCTTATTTATGCCCACTTTATCCAAATCAAGAGAGATTAGGGCATAATTGTTTGCATTATAAACTGAACTGCCAGAGTTTCATGAAATAATGAGCCCCCTTGTGGTTTCTTTTTATTATATTATACATTTTTATTTTTAAATAGTCTCGGACTTGTAAGAAGTTGTAAAAATAGTACAAGGAGCTCTGGTGAGCCTTTCACCCAGCTTCCCACAGTCATATTTTCATATTTAACCATAGAGCATTGTTAAAACCAGGAAACTGATGTTGTGCATGGTCACAACACAGCACCGTTTGCACGCATATTCATGTGTGCGTGTGTATGTTCTTGGAATCTGTACCTCCCGTGTGCATACTGGCAACCATTGTTACCGTCAGATTACAGAGCTGTCCCATCACCACAGAGAAGCTCTTCGTGTTCCTCCACATTGTCACCCTCTCCATAACTCCTGCCTGGCAGTTGCTGACCTGTGTACCCTGTTGCAATAATTTTGTCATTTCAAGAGTGTTACAGAAATGAAATCACACAATATGTCATAAGCCTTGGAGATTGCCTTTTTTTCAACTCAGCAGAATTCCTTGGAGACCCATCCAAGCCATAGACAGGTGGTTTATTCCTATTCATTTAAAGGAGCTTTCCATCCTCAGAGAGACCACTGCTTTTGCATTCCGTTGTGCTTCTAACACATGGTGTGTTTGCATATGATTCCCTGCAGCAGAGTTCGTAAAGCCAGGTACACTTGTGGGGCTAAGCCTCCGTGTCCGTAATTATTTCACCAGACTGGAATGTGTGGAGGTCAATGCAAAGTCTGCTAGTCCGTTATCCAGCCCTCGCTAAAAGATACTTCAACTCACGGAGCATCTGTGTGCGCCAGGACTGGGGTGTGCACTGGTTATGGCACAGGGCAGGCTCTTCCCACGGGTGTGGGTGCGTAGTACTGTGTCAGTACTTTCTACTTCTCAAAGCTGAGGGGAAGGTAAATAGCGATTGTTGCTCCTTTTTATGCAAGAAAACTAATCCGCCTTGGAATGCGCACCCAAGGCTGTGCCAGTTTCTTTTGTACCAAGCGTGGCTCTGCCTGTGGCCATGGAATCCCTCGGAGTCCGTTGGTTTCTGTGGAGAATGAGTGGGCTGGGTGCCTATCTTTTTGGTCCTTTCCACTGTGGAGATTTTATGATTGACTCTGTACAGGAAGTAACTTTGCCAAATGACTGAATCGTCCGCCTGTAGCTGCACTTGAACTTCATGCTCAGCAGCACTCTGGTAGCCATTATTTGAAAATGCTTTGGGGATTTAAAAATAAAGTAGAAGGCCTTTAATAATAGTCTAGTTTGGAGCCTCCTTCATTTTGCTTATTTTTGACGAGGCCTTTGGGCCAGGCCTAGGACTGAGCAACCCATGGGTTTCTGGTCGGAACTGTGGAGCTGACCTTTAGGGCCTAGGGGGCAGGGGAGACTAGCTCTCAGGCAGCCCAGAGGATGGAGCACGAGCTAATTTAGATGCTGGGGAAACTTAGGAGGCAGGTGGAGCGCACAGCACTGACTCTGCTGCCGTTCCCAGAATTCTGCCTTGTGCTGGAATTGGGCTGTGGAGCCGAGGGAGCTGCTATTTCCAGCCTCTGAGTGCTACCACTGCTGAATGTGGGCTGCACAGCTCCCCTGAGGGGTGGGGCTGAGGAGCCTTTGAAGCTCCCCAGAGGACTCAAGCAGCCTTGGAGAAGGGATTCCTGCATCGGGAGGCGAGTGGAGCTGGGACCCTGGGTCACTCCAAGTCCCCACTCTGTGATTCTGAGACACAGGCGTCTTCCTCTCCTCTGGTTATTGGCAATCAGCCCACTGAGTCATCAGAACTGCAGGATGACAAGGAAGGGGCCTTGGGGTTCCAGGGGCCCGAGAGACACATCCCTAGCCCCCCTCCCTTGATGTAGTGAGGGCACTGGTAGGCTCTGGAATCTGAGGGAGCGCATTCAGCCTCCTGTCCTGGTGGCAGAGGGGGATGACAGGGGGTAGAGACTCACCGGTGTGTGGGATAGCAGAAGCTGCACGATCATTCCACATCTACCTGCGCACTTTTCATCCGTGCTCTGCAACCAACTGTGGGTTGGGCAGGCAGAAGGGCCCCAGGAAGTATTGTTTAATGAACACATGTGTCACCTTCGCTAAGCCCTCCCCTCCTTCATTCTTCATCCTTACCAGCTAGTCCGTTAAAGGGGACAGGGAGAGGGTGTCTGGAGCCCTGTCCTGAGACTTATGCTGTCTGCATCCCCTGCCCCAGCACTGTCCTTCATCCCATCATCAAGCCGTGGAATTTAGCAGCACTGTTTTGCCTGTAGGAAAAAAAAAAAAAAAGCTGCAGATGGCCCAAGGGACTGCTGAATCTGGGATTGGAACCTGGACTTTCCAAGCCTGCAAAACTCCTTTCTCCTCCCCTCCCTCCCGGAGGATGGCAGCAGCCACGCTTGTCACCGTCCGAGATTGCATTGGCCACAGGAGATGGGGATGATTTTTCCATTTGGTCCTGATGTTTATTTCATGCCCATCAATATCAGCCCATATTAGGACAGATGAGGTGGTTATTTACAGGCTGTGCATTTTCACACTTGGTAATTATAAACCCTTCCCCTGTTCGGTCAGAGTGGTGGAGCTCCATTTTGGCAATTAGCAGTTTAGTATTTGTTTAATGGGAATGCAAGAGAGTGTTACGGCACATCAGTGCTCCCCTAATGATTTGCCTCTCTCCTCGGGAGCTGGCAGGTTTGGGCCTTTTTCACGGTAGGTGAGGCCTGAAGGGGAGAGGCTGCAGAGGGGAGGAGGGCACATTAGACAGCCTGCCTGCCCCTCTCCTCCCTTCCCCAGGGCACACTTGCACATACGCACTCGGGCACGCTCACAAGCAGTGCTGCAACCAGGCCTGGATTTCCAGAGCACAGCAGCCACCACTTGAAGGAGCCGCACACAAGAGGCCATTAGGCCAGATGCCATTTCCATGTGACAGCTGTCAGCCTGCAGGATCCAACTGCTTCTCCTTAAACAGCTCATGCCCTGCCTCTCCTTGTGTCCCTCTCCCACCACATCCCTTCTTTCATCTCCTCCTCTGCAAGCCCCCACTCAGATGACTGCAGAGACAGCCTCCCACCTTATGTCCCCAGGGTGATGCTGAGCCCCGGGCTTTGTCTGTGGAGCAGGCATGGAGTCCCAGCACACTGTACCTCCAATGGGCAGATTTGCTTCTTCTTTTTTAAGGTGGGGCCTCCCTATATTTGCAGCAAGGAAACACCCAGCATTGGCTGTGGCTCCTAGCTTGTGTGTGTAGGGGGGCGGGGCTTTGCAAGAGGTTAGCCCTGCAGAGCAGTGAGTTGGGGCCAGCACCTTTTATAATAACTATTCCAAGTAGTAGGTGCACCCAGCTACCATCTAAACCATCCAGTCAGGTCTGGGACGGGAGACACACTCTCAATTCTTAGTACTTATGGAGTAGCATAGACTTTTGAGAGCTGGGGCCCCTACCAGTGTGAGCTCTACTGCCAGTTTGGCCTGTGACCCTAGCGGTCATAGCATTTAGAATTTGCCCATGGACCAGAAGGAGACCCCTGCACGCTCCTATTGCTGTACCTCTGTAGCATTCACTCTCTTCCAAGCCAGGTCGGGCAGTGCATGCCATCTCATCAGGTAATCATGTCTTTTAACCTTTTGGTAGGATTCGAAGGCAGCATTTGTTGGTTCCTCCAGCAGACATTAGCACTGTGCAGAGCCCTAGGGATTTAGAACAGCACAATTCAGGGAGACCAACAGGAGATGAACAGAGACAGGGTTTGAAGTCCTGGCTCCATGGTTTATTACATGTGTGATCCCAGGCAATTCATTTAATCTCAAGAGCCACAATTTCCTCACCTATAAAATGGGTATGATAATATCTACCCCAGAGCTACTGTGATGATTAAGTGAGCTTTGCAAATTGCCTATTAAGTGCCAGTAACGTAGCTAGTACAGCCATCACTATAGTGGGGGTGCAGACATTCCAGAGTCTGATAAGTGCTTCTGCGGTCAGGAGGGCTGAGCAGGAGGGGTTGCTGTTAGCTGGATAGAAGCCTAAATCACTACGACAGAGCTGTCTGCAAACTCAGCATCCTGAAGTCCCCTGGGGCAGGGGTCTGTTTGGTTCATGCATAGAAACACTGGATTTGGTTTTAATCAAGTTCAATGGGAAAAATGAACTGGTCCCAGAAGAACAGAGAAAGTAAAAGTAGGAGAAAAACATAGGGCTGAGCAGAGGGGTCCTGCTAATGTGATAGAATATTCTGGCCATTGCCTTCTATGAAGAGTTTAGAAAAAGTACTCACTGCCACTGGACTGAATACTAAAAAGTGGTTAAAGTGATAAATTTGGGGGCTGGGGATGCGCCACTTAATGAAGCTCTTGCCTGCCAGGGACAAGGCTCTGGGATTACATCCTCAGCAGTGGGGGAGGGAAAGAGAAGTTTTATGTTATGCATGTTATCATAATATAAAAAATATTAGGAGAAACTGAGAGAAGTTCTATTGTTTCTCCCTGAAGGCATAAATGTGAATTAAAGCAGCTTCGGGTTGGATGGGAAGGAAGGAGGCAGTGCCCAGTGGAGGCTGGCCCAGTAAGACACGGGCTCAGAAGTCCCACATCTGAGGCCTGGACCCAGCCCCTGCCAGCAGAGGCCAGCACCAGGGAAACTCGGGCTCAGAGAGTTGGGCCCAGTCCCTGACCGTGGCGCTGAACAAAGACCACAGCTCTGCTGATCTCCACAGACGTGATGATGGTGTTGGGAAAAGAAACAGCAGCTTTGTTAGGCTTCACGTTCTGGGCTCAGCTTTTGGTCCTTCTGAGCTGTTACCAGGTCAGATCGCTGGCTTTCTTGTTCAGAAATCAGGACAGGGTCCCAAGTGTCCCAAGAAAGCAGCCTGCAGCAAGGAATCTGCCTTGTCCTTGCTTCTAGCAGGGGACAAGCATCCCACCTTTTTAGAGACGCGGTCTCCCCCAGTTCCCCAGGTGACCTTGAGCTCAATCCTGCTGTCTCAGCCTGTCAGAGTGCTGGGTTAGAGGTGTGTGCCACCATGTCCAGCTCCACCTCTGATTCTGAGCCCGTGTACACACATGCTGTGGGCTCTGGAAGGCTTGGAGAATGCTGATTTAAGTGCCCCCGGGATGACCTGGGCAGCTGGCATTTCAGCAGCTCCCAGGTGATTCTGGTGAGCAGTCAAGGTTAAAAAGCACTTGTCTAGATTTCAGCATAAGCTAATGGGATTTTCCAGCCTGTCTCAAACTCCTCCAGTCCTTCCTTTGGGGCATTGATTAAAGATAGGCCAAGCCCACCTTCTGCAAGGCCGGAGCACGCAGCCGAGGAGTCACCATTACTAAGCTTTTTAGCAGGAGCTGACTTTTCTTTTTGCAAGCTGCTGGGGGAGACACAGCCAGCAGTGCCTTCCCGTGCTCTGACGTCCCATGGGGCCGTGGCCATTGCCACTGCCCAAGCTGCAGCACCAGTGCCCTGGACGGTCCCACCACATCAAACAGGGCTCTGTTCCGTGGCTCCAGTGCCTCAAGTTTATGGAGCATAAGAAGGCCTGAGAGCCTGCCACACTATTGTCATGGGCCTGCCTTTGAGTGTGTTTATTTAAACTAACACTTGGAGGGTTTGAGTGGGAGCAGGAAGAGAAATTCAAAGGCACTCGTTATGGGGGAGTTGGAAGAGCCCTGTTCTCTTCTTCCCTTTCCCCTCGCTGCCTGTATCTGGCCAGATGATTTAAGGATCATTTGAAATGCCATTTCCTGTTTTGTTCTTGATATGTATGGTGTGTGGGTGGGTATGTTTGCATCCCAGGAGGAATAGGAAATTTCTTAGGGCATGCGTTGACCACAGCAAAGCTCTGGAAGGGCCTCACAGACGAAGTCTGCAAAGGACAGTGGGGAGTTGGATGTTTCCAAATGTCCCAGCAGCCGCTCTGGCCCAGTTTAGCATTGTATTCCAGCTCACACGTGGATCTTAGAGAGCATCTCCTACAATCCTTGCTTTCACAGACCTCCCCAAGGACAGAGGAGGGAAGTAACGTGTCTTCTGGGAGATGCAGGTAGAGCTAGGACTGGAACCGGGATCCTCCCCCAGCTTTGTTCAGCGCTGCCAGCCTCGCGCCCAGCTCCCAGCTCCTACACTCATTCCCAGTAGCTCTTTTCCCTCTAACCATCTCCTGGGGAGGGTTTGTGTCCTCAAATCCGTTCACCTTCGGTTACCTGCTATGCCTTTGGAACCAAAGCTGCAAAACCCTCCGCAGAAGAGGCAGTGGTCTTGGGCCAGGTAGAGGGCCAACCTACTGGACACTTAGAAACATTGACTTCCCTTTATTAGGAGCATCTTGTGCATTTTGCATTTCCTGTTCATCCAGCATGTGAACAGGGTTGGCTAAAATCTCACCTCGACATGGTCAACACCACCTTTGTTTCCACAGTCACCCAGCAAGAATGTCTGGCTCACGGTAATGTCTTTGGTGCATCAACATACAGTTCAGGGCTGGCGAGATAGCTCAGCAGACTAACGCGCCCGCTTAGGCAAGCACAGGGACCGCAGTTAATCCCTGGCACCATATGCTGCATCAGCCCAGCCCCCAGGACAGGCTGAGCCTGCCAGAGTCTGGGTGTAGTGGCGCACGCCTGTAATCCCACTGCTGAGGAGGCTGAAAGCAGGATTACCATGAGTCCGAGCTGTGTAGTGAGACCCTGTAACAACCAAACATATTTTTTAAAAAGATGGTTCATTCATTCCTTAAATAAGACTAGAGAGGCATCACCCACTGATGGTCATGACAGCTGAGTTTTCATGGTGCTGGTATGGCAAGGACCCTGTTAGTTGTCTCGTCATTTCTAGGATCTTGGTGGTCTCCATTGCAGTGAGTGGGTTGAGATTTCAAAGTCCCTTCACACGCTGGGTCCCCTTGGGCAGGTTTCATTCTGAGTGTGTTTTAGTTAGAATATGGCACCTGATAGCTCAACGTTCAGCTCATGTTCAGCACTTTTCTGTCTTCTGCCCTTTTCTTCATGTACCTGCTAATAGACATTAGCAGGATTGAAGCCAGTGGTTACCTCACTAGTATTTTTCAAGACTGTGTATCCTCTAAATGCAAGCCTCTTTTTTTAAAAAAATAAGAACAAGGGCCGTCTGTGCATTACCTACAGCCACATGTATGTCATGCAAGAGACCATAAGACGTTAGTGGCAGACAATAACTTTTTATGTCGCATGTCTAGAGTCTGTTGGTTTTGCTCATCTTGGCTGATCTCACTCACACATTTTGGAGGTATAGGATGTGTTAGCTGTGGCCTTTCTAGGCTGGCCTCAGCTGGGACAACTGGGAGGCCTTGGTCCCACCCCAGGTGTCCCTCATCCTCCAGCTGGCCAGCCCAGGTATGTCCTTCTGATGGTGCTGGCAGAGGCTTAAGAGAATATAGGTAGAAACATGCAAATGCTTTCAAGGCCAGGCTCTGAACAAACACACCATTCTCTGTGCTTATTGTATTGGCTACTGAAAGTCAGGTCCAGCTTCAGGGGATAAGGAAATAGACCATACTTGAAAAGGACAGGGTGTGGAAGGATTAACTTCATCAGTCTACCATAGGCCTCCGTGTAACTTGGTGCTCCTTTATACGTAGGCCAGCGCTTTGCAAGTAGAACATGCCTAATAAATATTGGTTACACAAAAGTAAATGAAGTTGCCATGAGCGAGCTATCCTAATTAGGATGGTGCTGGATGCATGATGTAGATGTTAGCAGGTACTTCATCTGTGAGAAAGAAAGTTTATGTTCTTTAAGTAAAATTTGAGTTTTTTCTGCATTGGAGGCAGGGATAGCTTGGTTGCCACTAAAAAAAAAAAAAAAAAAAAAATCCCTTTTCTTGTCATCTTCATCACCATGGGTCCCACTGCCATTGTTTTGGGGATGTTAGAATCTAAATGTCCAAGCCATGGGAACAAAGAGAGAGGCAGCTTTTTTTTGTCACGCCAAAGTATACACTCTCTGGAAGAGACTGTGCCCTGCGTGTTGAGCACTGGGCGTGCTACAGGAAGAAGCAGTCTCTGGCCCTGTCTTTAACCTTTGTCCTCACTGTAACTCTTAGAGGAGTCCTCGGGAAGAGGGGCCACAGGCCAGCAGCTGTAGCAACAGCACCCTGGGGTTAGGAAGGTGAATACTATGATAGGATGCTGTTTGAGAAGCCCCAACACAAGTGAGCCACCTCAGAGACTAGCAGTGTCCTTCCTCTTTTCAAGATTCTTCCATACTTTTGAGGATGCGACAGCATAGGCTCAACCTTGTGATAGACCCAGAGTCATGCCTAGGAGCTTCTGGGGTCAGGACAAAGACCCAGCACCCATTTCAATCACTTTACCTAAACATTACTTGACCTTGTTTTTTGGTTCACAAAGCCCCCCCCCCAGGGGGCCAGAGCCCCTTGTACACTTGCCTGTGATTATACCAAGGCGCATCTCAAGATGGAAATAACTGTGTTCTCCTAAAGCAGACCAGGTTTGTGCCAGGGTAAGGGTCAGAGCAAGCTCCGATGTAGACACCTCCTGTCTTTCCCTTTCTCAGGGGACCCACAGGAACACAAGACCTGGGCAGCCACATCTGACACAGAAACTTTGGGTGGCACTGCCAGTGCAAATGCCAGTGTTAGTCCTAAAGATGAGGGTGCTGTGCTTTGAGTCTTTAACAAGGGCTAAGGGTGGTTTGTATCTGAGCTGAGCAAAGCTGTCTGTGGTCCCCAGCCCACTGTGTGGTTGCAGGCTGAGCAGTGATGTTGAGGATGCTACACAGCCAGCTAATCTACCTGTGTTTCACTTGTATGTCCTGTGTGTGTCCACACGCACGCACGCATGTCACACACACACACACACACACACACACACACAGCCCCAGAGCACTCCCAGTTCGCTGGCTGCAGGATTGATGCCAGTGGTTGCCTCCCTCTGCCCCTTCTTTCCCCTTCTTGGAGACGCACACAAGCGCTTCTGTCTGATTCACATAGAACCGTGAGAAACAGTCCCATATGTGAGGCTGTGTTTTTCACTCTATTCAGTCTTTGTATATTCAAATTCTCCTAGTTTCAGCTCTTGCTGTTCTGCCAGATTTTCATCGCATTGATGGCTTCTCTGAATTAATAAGTGTTTTGCAACCACTGAAAAGTTTCTCTCCCCACAGCCCAGGGACTTATCCATATTGATTTTTTTTTTCCTTTCTCTTTCTTCTCTGGCTACTTCTTAGATGTCATGTTTTGTAAAGTGTTAATAGAATTTTTCTTTCACCCTGCCACTTTATCTACTCAGGAGGTCTTTGTGGGTCCTGTTGTACAGCTGGACTACAGAGGAAAAAGCTCTCTTCTTTGTTACAGTGGTTGTCCCCAGAACATACACAGATCCTCCCCCACGCCCACCAGGGTGGAGTATTGGAGGCCCAGCAAAAAAAAAAAAAAAAAAAAAAAAAATCCAGACCTAACAAGGAGAGAAGGGAGCCAATTACACCCTGGTGAAAGGGGATTTTGAAAATACATTTTTTTAAAAATTCAAAATATTTATTTCCTGAGGGGATCTGAGTCTCTGTACCAAAACATAGCCAGTGCAGAAGGGAGGCTATTTCCCTTACTGTTAGGCATTTCCAGCTCAAAGTAAGGATTTGGCAAACATCTCAGAAAATGTGGAGATGGGCGCAAAACAGATGTCCCATTTACCTGCTGGATCCCTGAGGGCCTGGCCACCCCCACCTGCACCCCAGGCATTCAAATTCTTCTGTGCCCTGGGGTCTGAGCCTGCGACGCCATATGCTCAAGTGTGACTGCTCTGTGTGCAAACACACCAGTTGATCTTATGGTGGTTTTGCCTGAGTGGGGCACAAACGGCTGCCGTGTGTACAGCGTCAGCTGGTGCCTGGGGGATTGCAAGCCTGCTCTGCTGAGGAACCCCTGTTTTAAGTGATCTCCAAACCAGCGTGGCACCCTTGTCCCAGCAAGTGACTTCAGGAGAGGAGTGGGGGGGGGGGGCAGGATCTTCTTGTTCAGCCTCAGGGTCCTCCCTCCAGAAGGGCTTATGAAGCCAGGCCAGTTCTGTCAAGGTTTGTGGCCTACTTGCCTGTCCTGTTTCCCTTCTTACCTGGTCTCTAGGCTCTTCCCCCTTGTTATATCTGATAGCAGCTAGAAAAATAAGATTTGATTTGTCTAGAGGCACCATTTTAAACCTTGTTTTATTGCTTTGCCCAAGGTCCTCTTCTCCGTGGAAGCTTGTAGTCTGGGAACAGTGAGGAATGAATAGCCTGTGATTCCTTTTCTCAGCTGGGTCAGCTTGGGCCTCCAGGCGATTTGTGAGCCTCTGAGCACAGTGCAGTGGTGCTTGGTTCCCCACCCCCATACACACAGACCCCAAATTGCTGTAGCACAGCCCTCTGGACTAACAGTTTTGTCACCTGCAATCACTTGGGCAAGGTTGTATTTTAGTGGCCAATCTTGGGCACAAAATGAACAAAGAGCACAGCCTGCTCACTTGAGCAGACCTACCTTATGACCAAGACCTTCACTAAAGATGTGTTTTGTGGAAGGAAGGATTTGATGTAACTAAAAAGAGAGGATTCCAAAGCCAAAACTGATTCATGAAGAATTAGTTTCTTGAGCTCTGGGGGAATCAAGTGTGGGTCTTGACATCCTACTGCTAGAAATTTCTAAAATGGTTGCACAATGTGTGGGAAGAGAGGAAGAGGTTGGCTTTGGTATTCTTTTTTCTTTGCTCATTTTGGAAAGGCTCTTGAGTCAGTGTATTAATTAGCTAGGGCTGCCGTGATAGAACCCCGCAGATGGGCACGTTAAAACCACAGACATCTATTTTCTCATAATTCTGGAAGCTGCAAGTCTGAGACAGTGTGGCAAGGTTGGTTTCTTCTGATTGACCTCTCCTTGTCTTGTACTTGGCCATCTTTTCCCTGGTGCATGGTGCATGGTCTTCCTTTTGTATGTCTGTCTTATAACCCTAGTCATAGTGAGTGGATCAAGCCTACCCTAAACACCTCCTTCAAACTTCGTTACCTATCTCCAAATGCCTCATATATATAATACCAGAGACTGGCCCTGCAGCACATGAATTTGAGGGGGATATAGTTCAGCCCACAATGAACTGTTCAAATTCCATTGTTTATAACTGGAAAGAATTTAAATATTCATGACAAAGGAAATAGCTGAGTAAGCTATGGCTTCTTGTGCCATTAAATACTATACACTAGACATGCAGTTACCTGGGAATTGTTTGCAACACTGTAACATTATCTACTATTTATTTATTTATTTATTTATTTATTGTATTTTAGGGAAGAGTCTACAGGGTATTCAGGGTCTCACTACTCGATTAGACTCATAATAATCAGCCTGTTTACAGCCTCCCAAGAGCTGGGATTATAGGCATACACCACCATGCCCAGTCTCATTCGCTGTTTCAGCACACCCCTGGGGTGGGGCTGGCACAGCAGGCCTGGGGATTGAACCCCCAACCCCTGTGCCTACATGCAGGTGCTTTAATATGCAGAGCTATTTGGCCAACCCACATTATTTACTTTAGAAATACAGAAAAAGGAAAAGAAATACATGCAAGATGGTTTAAGCCATTAATATAGGCATTTTGGTGGGGGGCAGTGAGATAGCTCAGTGGTCTAAAGTGCCTGCTTAGGCAAGTATAGGGACTATGGTTTGATCTTTGGCAATACATGCTGTGCCAGCCCTACCTCTGACCCCATCCAGGGTGGGCTGAGCTGGTCACAAAAAAAAAGGCATATTTTAAAAGGAAAATACACCATTTGTTGACCATAGTTGTACTAGGTAGAAAGATAAACGGTATTTTTGTTTCAAATATTCTTTAATAAGCAGCTATTATTTCCGATAATGGAATCCATCTCTCCTATCCATATAAATATATATAGAGAGATGGATGGATGGATAGGTAGATCAATGGACAATTGGGTAGATTTGTGTGTGTGCTAATGTTTCATATGTTTTGTGAAAACTCCTAAAGTATCCTGTATTCTCTGTTTTCCAGGTGGAAGATGCGATGCTGATGTTTGATAAAACCACCAACAGGCACAGAGGTAAGATGACTGCAGTGTTCAAATGCTGTTCCCTCACTCTGCTGGCCTATGTTTCTTCTCACTTCCACCCCACTGACGAAAGATCAGGGGAGATTTCAGAGAGTAGAGGTGTTTAACCAACTGCTGGGGAATCCATATTAACCCAGGGCCACTGTTGCACAAAGATCCAGATGTGGGACAGCCCTAGCCATCCTCTTCAGGGGCATGGGGACCTTCATTGACCTGTTCAACCATTCCCAGCGCGCACATTCACATGCACCTTTCTGATTCTGGTTTGTCATAGTCCCCTGCTAACCTCGGCACCAAGTGATCCTAGTGGAAATTATTCATAGCAATTACTCGATTGAGTTCTCAATTTGCATTAGAGGAGGTGGTGTAGAAACAGACTGTCAATCTAACGCAAGAGAGAAAGAGGAACGTCCCTGTGTTAGGTTTGTTCACTGCATGTTCAGACTTGGTGCCATGTGGCACCTCGTGATGATTTGAGGACATTTGCACTGATTTGTTGTCTCCCTTGTGCTGCTCCTGTGCCATGTAAGCAACAGGAAATGTTTGTTCAACTTGGGCTCCAAGAACCTTTAAGATGACGTGCAAAATGGTGTGTGTTTGAGTTTGGCTTTGGAGACGATCCCTAACATTGGACAGACTGTCAGAAGGCTCGCTGGCCGCTGCCTCTCAAGAGAGCACATTAAAATTATTGCTTTGAACAGAAAAATTGCAAGAATCTAGAAAATCCTCCCCAGAGGTAGGAGAGCTGATCAGAGGCTATGATTTAGCCTTCTGTTTTCCTGTTATCTGGAAGTTCCAGATTTCTGGGGTTCCCATTAACAGGGTATTAATGACCAGAGCTTCCAAAAAAAGGGTGGCAAGGAAGAGTGTGGGGTGTTCTCAAGGGAGGGAGCCGTGAGTGAGCTGTGTTTCTTTGCCACTTGGATTGCATTTAGATGTTTCTTGTGTTGTTTACATTCCTGCTGTCACCTGTGATTAGAAGCAGTTACCCAGCACTGACTGTCTGTCTTTCCTGTTTGGAGAAGGCGGCTGCTGAAAGGGAGGAAGGAAGGAAGGCATGGGCAGGGAGGGTGGCTGGGGGTGGAAGAGGGGCAGGCCTGCCTGAAAGTGCCTGCTGGTTGGCGCCCAGCGTCCTCAGCACGGGAAAATGAGAATCACACGGTCTGCTCTGGCATCCAGTGTTTGTGGATGGAAGAAATGGCCAAGAGTAGAGGCTGGGCAGAGGGAAAGACAAGGAGTGGAAGGAGGACTATGGAGCCGCGCGCTGCGGGGCACACTCAGAGAGGCTTTGGGACATCCATGCTGGCCCTCCTGAGTCCAGACCTATGGTGGGCACAGGGGAGAGGAGAACTGGCAGAGCCTAGAGCCCTGTGGGCTCTGCCTGTGGGCTCAGGACCAGCTAAATGACAGGGTGGGGTTGCAGGGGGCAGGATACAGCCTCTTAATCCAGAATGATTAAGAATTTTATGATCACAGAACATTAAAATTGAAAGAGAACCTTGCACAGCCACTGAGTAGCCACATAACCAGGAAGCCAGCCTGAGGGGTGGGCCAGGGAATAGCAAGCAGGGAGGAAGTGTGGGGAGAAGTTTCTAGAAGGACCAGGCAGCTGCCTCCCCTCACTTCCTGCTCCCCAGTCTTCTGTCTGCATCAGTGGGAGGTTTGGCCCAGACATTTTCAACCTCTCAGGAGAAATTTCTCTGGAGCTGGGTCCTGAAGCCCATATTGTGCTTGAATTCCAAGCACTTATGGGAATGAAAATCATGCATGTGGTTATGTGGCCCCGTACTGAGCACAGAGAATAAAAGCCTCCAATAACCATCCTTCCTCTCCTTCACCCCCCTGCCCTTGGTTATATTCTCAAGAAGAGAGTACTTGGTGGCAGAGGTTGAAGATGCCTCTGGCTGGTGCTGCCTACAGATTTTCCTCTGCCTCCTCCTTGTCTTCCTCCTCCTCCTCATCCTCCATCTTTGTCTTTTTGAGACAGTCTCACTATGCAGTTCAAGCTGACCTTGAGCTCACTTTGCAGCCCAGACTGGTCTTGAACTCGCAACAACCTCCTGCCTCAGCCTCCCCAGTGCTGGGATGACAGGCATGAACATTATGCCTGGCTCACATCTCCTCTTAAAAAGGCTCCAGCCATGAGCCATGAGCAGCACAGCTGAGCTCTTCCTCAGACTTCATACTCAGCCCTGTTAGGCAACTGGGTGCTGATCTGCCTTCAGCCTTGGGGCCTCTGGCCCTGTGCCTTCAGAGCCAGGTAGCTACCACTCCAGGGAAATTACACAAACTGGGCCGACCTGGCCTTCTGAGGCCGGGCTTGTGTTGCATTCAGGCCATTAGGAGCCAGAGGTCGGGGCAGATGCTGCACTCTTGCTCCCCTCTTGCCATCTCCTATTCCTGCACCCCATGCAGCCCATGGGAACAGGCATGCCCTGAGGCATGGCTGCAAGGCTGTTGGCTTCTCTTGTCACAGAAGCACCAGGAAGGACCTCACTTGCACCAAAAGAGAAAATCCAAGGGACAAGGGACTGTGAGCTGTCTGAGGCTAGGGGTGACTCATAGTGGGGAAAACTGCTCAAAGCACCTGCTTTTCCTACCTGTGTCTCAGCATGCACGCCTTCTTTGCTCTACCTGGAACCCCTTCTCCAACCTTGCTGAACATCTTGATGTCTTCATGTAAAAATATAGGGATAGGATAGGATTAAGGAGCTCCAGGACTCAAAGTGTGGATCTGTATAAACTTGAGAAGTGTGAGCAGTTGCATCTGGTGGGGTTCCCCAGGAAGCAACTGTGAGGGGCAAAGCCTGTTAACCTGCAAGAAGCTCACTAGAAGATGGTCTTGATTAGGGTGGTGGCAGGTGAGCTGAGGGTCACCTGCCTGGGTAAGCAGGGTAGACATCCTCACTACCTACATGGCTATCTTTGGGTACAGCCCATCTGTGGTGTGGGCATGGCCTCGGTGTCCTTCCGCTGAGGACCATCTTCCAGTAGCACTCAAGGGGCTGGGCAACATGCCCTTCATTCCTGAAGGGGATCTGGACATCTATCCCAGCGCCCAGCCTGGTTTCTAGTGTCTAGGCTTCCTGGCTCTTAACACAGGCCACAGTGAACCATCGTGGTAGAAACATCCAGTGCTTCTAAGCACTTCAGGACCAGGAGCTGAGAGAGCTCAGTGCCTGCACAGAGCACTCCATCCTGGTGGAGACAGAGCTGCCCAGCCTTGCATGGGAGTTGACGCAGAGCTACGACAGGACTGCAGCTCATCAGACCTGTAGACACAGGGCAGGGAGCCTGCATGGAAGGGCCGAGTGCTTCCTCTTGCTTCCTTCATTTTCCCACCAATCCTCCATGCCGAACCACAGCACACATCCACCTCCACATGAGAAAACTAAGGCATGTAAAGCCCTGGGATGCCCCCTAGCAGTACCCAAGCCAAACAGAGGGCTGAGCTGCTGGTAGGAGCTGGAAACCATCCTTGGCCTCGCTTGTCCTGTCATCACAAGCCCTCTGAGATGATGTGTGCCCAGGGGAGAGGAGAGTGTGATGGCTTTCCAGTTTTCTAAGAACCACTTCATTTGCTCTTTAAATAGTATTAGAGTTGAGCTGATCTTTGAGGGAAAGTTAGTAATTTTCTTCTTGAACTCAGCGTTGGGTGTTAGGGGAGGACCCGAGGGTGGAAGTGACAGGCACTATCTGTTGATTTGCTGTTTTGCTGGCAGAAGGCTGAGGATGGAAGCTGGGAAGGTGAGCGGGTGGAGTTGCTTGGCTCTCTCTTTATTGCCCCACAAGCTCAGTCCTGCTGGCAAAAGCAGACCATGAGCCTGTTGGTTGCTGCAGCACATTCTATGCTCACCTCCTGCTGGAGGAAGCCCCCCTCCCCCCTTGAAGGTCACCCCAGGGAGCCAAACCTCAGCAGTCCCTCCCCTTGACCCCATCCCCAGCTTCCTGAACCCTGCACTGTTGGGTCCTTCCAGAGGAGAGCTGGCTGCTCAGGAGCCCCATGGGAAAAGAGCAGGGGGTCTCTGAAGCTTCGCCCATCGCCTGTGGAGGATCGGTTGGTTTCTGGCCATGGCTGTCCCTGTGGCTGCCATTACCCAGCAGGCCTGTTTGCTGTGGAATATTGCCAGAGGCAAAGGAACAGGACACACGGAGAGAAAAATAAAGATTAGTGTGATGGATGACTTCCCCCAACAGTTAGCAGTCACTTATTAAGCATGGCTTTGGAGACACTACCAGGCCCCAGAAGGGCACCTCCCCCATACCAGCCACGAGGGGCTGTTGGACAGAGGAGACTGTTCTCAGCCTGGCTGGGCCTTATACCCCCAAGCTGGAGAGGTACAGGGTAGACAGGGCCAGGCACAGGGAGGAGGAAATTTCCACAGACTTCTCTCAGGGCAGTGGCACTGAGAGTCTGGCTTCTCCCTGGAAGCTTTCTCAGAGTCTCTGACCCATAAGCAATTGGCCCCAGTCTAAGGTCTCCACCATTTGCATAATCAGTTTATTTATTAAAATGGTGCCATTAAGATGTAACTGAAGCTGGGATAGAAGATAATGCTTTTCTAAAGAGAAAAAACAGCCCATAATGTTTTGAATACCTGCCAGACACTCACTTTGGAAATTGACCTCTGAAATCCAGATCGACTCTTTCATGTGTGCTATATAAAGATGATTAAGAATCATGCTGTAATTATTTGTTTATTGGTCCCTATGTCTTAAAAAATGAGGGAGGCATTTAGAGTTTCACAAAGGGATAAATTAAATTAAAAAAAATTAAAGCATTGCTTCATTTGTAAATATGAGGTGTCAAAGACAATATATGTATAGTTTTTGTTTTTTTCTTGATGAGATTCTAGCACTCTGATTTTATTTACCTGGGGAAGAAGCTGAGATTTACAAGCTGTAAACGCAACTTTGTGGGCTAGAAAAGAAGGATATTCGATAACAAAGTCCAAGAGAGTTGTTGGATGGGTGGAAAGCATAGTAGGGACATGTGACATTTCAGCTGGTGGTGGCACTTCTGCCCATGCGGTGAAGGTGTCACCCAAAAGACACCAGTGCCCATCATGCTTACCTTTAGATTCTAGAGCAAGACTTGCTAGAATTATGACTGGCGTTTTCCTAGTGTTCGTTGCTAATGGTCTAAGTACCCATCAGTTCCTTCTCAGGTCTGAGATATGTCGATGGGTTTATTGAAACCTGTATGCCAGTCATTGATTATTAATGTGGGTCCTAATTCTGTATCTGGGTTGACAAGAAGCAGTTGACAAGACAGCGGCTTATCTGTCGCAGGCCACCCTTCACCCCTGAATGAGGAAGGGTCTTACCCACACAGAACTGCCAATCTGGTAGGATGATGACAGAGCACAGACACACCAGCTGGGCTTACTGATGCAGGTACAAGTTTTAGATGAGGGTAGGGGTGAGTCCCATCTGTCCTCTTTCCAGAGTGTGGACAGCCTGAGAAAGGCATTGCCCAACCAGGAGTCCAGGAGACAGCAGTCAGAATGGGTCGAACCTCAATAGGCCTGAGCCTTCTGCCAACCAGTGTAGACAAAAGAGGCCTGGGGCCTGGGCGGGAGCAGTGACATGGGCATCGCTTGCTCTGTTTGGACTTGAAGAGACTGCAGCAGGGGTTACATGCATGCTTGGCACAGGCTAAGGGTGCGCTTCGTTTGGAGCGAGGAAGAGCCGCTCCCACTCCTCTGGGGCTTAGAACACAAGGTTCTGTCCTTCTTGCCACGTTTTAATGCTGGGGCTGTGGGGGTGGGCCTCAGGGCCTCATGATTTACCAGTGGGGCTTTACCCCCAGACCCCATCTCCTGCAGTGGGAATCGTAATGGAGGGCTGGGGTAAGGAGCCGCAACCCCCACCCTGAGCCGAGGCTCAGATACTAGCCCCAGAGCTGTCTGCGCATTTTATTTTCTTGTTAAGTAAACACCATTAGCCTTCCCGAGAAATTGGTGCAAACATGACCTCACAAATAACCAATTAAAAGGGCAGGGTTGAAGGAGAATGCAAATTTGAAAACACGTAGAAGAGGCCATTAGAGATTCCTGTAGATTCCCCTGTCCTGGCAGCATCGATCGGAGACCTTAATTTTATTTCTGACAGGAAAGCCAGGAGTGGGCTTTCATTTTTTTTCTTCCCCCAGCGTTAACTCAATTCCGGAAGTGCCCATTCCGGCGCTGTCTCTTGAGATATTAATCAACACAGTCACTTGGTTTCTGTTCACCTGCTTTTCTTTGTAAACGCGAAGTAATACAAAGCCCTCAACTCCCTAGCAACAGGGATGGGCTGGGGGTTCCTGGGGCCAAAGGGAGCCTGCACGGTGGGGGTGGGGGCGCTTGGCATCCTGGGTGAACTGCGTTTTCTTTAGCCACAGTATAAATCTTAAACTTCTTTCCTTTGGGACAAAAGCACTGGCACCAGAAGGGTGGTGAGCTAATAGGTCTTCCTGCCTCCCCCTGGCTGTGGCCCACAGAAGCAGAAAGGCGGTGGGCCCTGGGTCAGCAACTCCATTGACCCAGAAATGGTTTTTTGTAGCGAGGGACAAAGCGCCTTTTGTTGGGTCCTGTTCCCATAGAGGCTGAGACTCTGACTCTCAAAACATGTTTGAAGAGCTTAGCCAGGGCAGAGTGTGGAGGCTTGAAGAGAAAGGAGCCTTTGGGTTGGGGACTTGATTAAAAGTGCCCCTTCGGGAGCTGTCAAGGGCTGGACCAGGGGTCACCAAAAGCCATGGGCAGCTGCTCTGCTGTTGGGACTTAGGTTCCTAAGGGCACCTGAGTAATTGTGCAGCTCTGGGCCTGAGCTGCTGTGTGAATCCTGAGGGTCAGAGGACAGGCACCAGCCCATCTGTACCTCTGTGTTTGCACAGGATGCTGGGAAGGACCCAAACCTTACAGTTGGCCACTGTTGGTTTCAGACCCCAGCTTCCCCCTGGGTGCCTCAGGCAGGTGCCTCAATACCTCTGAGCCTGGCGTTGCTCTCCTGCGTAGACCATGCACCTGCTCGGGAACAGTTCAGGGGCTCGGCTTGCAGACTGCTCCAGCGAGGGGGCCAAGGCTATGGCCCTTGGTTTTCTGTGTTTGTTTTTTCTTTTTCTTTTTCTTTTTCACAGAACTGGGGATTGTTCTCAGGCCCCTGTGCTTGCCAGAAAAGCACTTATTCTACTGAGCCATCTCCCTGACCCCTTGGTTTTCTGTTTTTAGGCATGTAAACTAAAATCTGCGTTTATATTTGAGGACTCTAGTCTTTAAAAAAAAATGTAGGTGCTTTCCCTTCTCTTTTACATATAACATATAGGCTACATGTGCCTAGAATATTTCTGGAAGGTTACACATAAATGGAAACAAATATAATGGCGCAGTGGCTAGGAGTACAGGCACAAGAGCCAAGCAATTGGAAACTAAGCTCTGTAACTTAATAGCTGTGGGCAAGTTACTTAACCCCTCTGTGACTCAGATCCCTTATCAAAAACCAAAAGGACTCTGGAGTAGCCTGAGGCATACCTCATTTAATGAATATAAAGGTCTTAGCACAGTCTCTAGCCATAAGAAACACTCAAATATGTTTACATACCTGGACATACACTCATAGATGCAAACGTTCCTGCCTGAGAAAGTGCTTCTGGGAAAGAGGACTAAATGGACGGAGGTTCAGAGACAGAAGGGAACTTCTATGCTGTTCTTGTTTGCCTTTTGAATTTTTGTAGCATGTGTGTTTTGTTAGATTCAAACATTGATTTAAAAAAAAAAAAAATGTAAGCTTTTAAAACTCATTTCAAGGGCCAGCAGGATAGCTCAGCAGGTTCAGTGCCTGCTTAGGCAAACACAGGGACCGGGGTTCAATCCCCTGTACCACATGCCATGCTGGCTCCACCCCTGGGCACACTGAGCCAGCCGTTGAGTCCGGGCCTAGTGGCCACACCTGTAATCCAAGCGCTGGGGAGGCTGTAAACAAGAGGATCACAGGAGCTATGTAGCGAGATGCTCTATCAAATCATTAAAAAAGAAACAAACAAACAAAAAAAAACAACTCACCCCAGTATGAACTGTCATTGTCGTGATCTAGCAACATGGAAGAGCATCTTCAAAAGAAAAAATACCCGTCTCGGCACCTCACACGGGAACTGCTGTCGCTGTGCCTTGGCCCTGACGTAGGCTTGCACATTCTGAGAGTTGGCTGTAACCGTGGGCTGCACACATCATATGGCTGACACTGTGTGGGGTGAGGGAGGACATGATGAGGTGCCTTGGAGTCGCCTGTACCTGTTTCCTCCCATAAACCCAGAGTCCGAGAGATAAATGAGGATTTTCTTGGTAGTCTCTCCTCTTCCCAGACAATGTGCTATTATTAGAATAGCCAGACTGGCCCTTATATAAAAAGAAGCCTATTTGCTCGAATTCTTCCAAGACCTGGGGGTTCAAAGTGCTTTGAAATTAAAGGGAAAAAGTTAAAAGCATTTCTGTACTCCAAGTTGTGATTAGTAAATATGTATACCTGACACAGGGGGGCAAATAGAGCTTCCTCTGTGTCTTGTTTCTGGCATATATGGCAATTTGACATCTGCTAAGCTGGGGACGTGTCCCAACTGGGTGACGAAGGAGTAAGAGCTCAGGCCAAGTCACACTGCTGGGTTCAAATTGCACTTATCAGTGTGGGCTTGGAAACGCTATCAACCTTCTCTGAACCTCAGTTTTCTCATCTGTATAATAGGGTTATTACCAACTCATACACTCATGAGATTGAATTTAGATAATATATATGAAGCTATGTGGCTTAGGAGGCTACGTGCAAAGCTTAACTTCATTATAAGCCCACTATTAATTGTTGTTATTTTACTAGTAATAAGCACGCTGTGACATTTCTTGGGGAATGCAGGCCACGGCTTGCTCGCAGGAGAGAACATTCTACTTGGCTATTGGCAGGAGCTGTCCTTTCCCACAGTGGAGGGATGGGTTGAATTGAATCCACCAAAAAGATAAGTAGAAGTCCTGACCTCTAGGGATTTAGAATGTGATCAAATGTGAAAATAGTGTTTTTGGAGATGAAATCAAGATGAAGTCTTCCTGAATAGGTTAACCCAGCATGACTGGTTACTCAGAAGGGACGTAGGAATACACACAGATAGGAGAAAGCCATGTGGCCTTGGAGGCAGAGGCTGGAGTGTGGCCCTGCCAACACCTTGATTTCACACTTCTAGAAGTTTCTAGAACTGAGGCTGAGGTAAATGATGCCAAAGAGAAAAAAAGGAGAAGGAAAAAAGAGGAAATTAAGAGAGAGCGCCTGTGTGTGACAGCACCCAGCTGGCGCCCTGACATACCTGTATTGCCACCCTGGTAAAAAACAAAAGAAACTGGCTGGGGATATAACTCAGTAGAATAAGCACTTGTCTGGCAAGCACAAGGTCCTGAGTTCAATCCCTGGTACCACAAAATAAATAAAAAGAAAAGAAAAGAAAACCTTAGGGCCGGCCAGATAGCTCAGTGCACTGAAGCGCCTGCTTAGGCAGGTGCAGTAACCATTGTGCCTTGCCGTCCCCAGCCCTGGGACTCACTGAGCCTGGGCGAGATGGCGCTTCATAGGCTGAAAGCAGGAGAATCACGGTGAGTCCAATCTGCGTAGTGAAATCCTATGGACTCTGTACGAAAATACAGAAAAGGAAAAAGAAAACCCAGCAAGACAACAGTGAACTTCAAAAGCTGCCAAATAGACTTCTTGATTTCTTTATGTTTTCCCAGAAATCCTTCCAGGCAGGAACCTTTGCCAAATTCAATCCTGGAGTGAGTTTTAAACTACACTAATGTAGTGGAGGGTCCTGGTGGTGACACCTCCAGGCCTGCGGTTGTAAGGCTGCCAGTGGGCACCGCAGTGATGAGTAATTACAGCACACATGTGGATGTGCTTCTGTTAATCCTCAGGTGTGGTTGGCGAACCCAGCGGTGCATAAAAATAACTGCCATGATTTCAAAGGGATCAAAGCTGTGTGTCTCTGAGCACTCCCTGCAAATTTGAAATTTGTTCAACTTGCCAACTGTCCTGACACCAGGAAATAACTGCAAGTGCTTCTTTCCCCCTGAACATGTCCAGTGTCGGTTCCTGGATCCCAGCACCCTAGGCAGGGCAGGCGCCTCCGTACCAGCTCTGCAGAGTACGTCCGCAATGCTGACATCCAATTTATTATCTCCAAGGGCTGGGCCGATTCATGGATGATTCATGACTCTGCTCTCCACTGCCGCTGGAGGTGACATCATCCATTCTGGGCCCAGAATAGATACAGAAGCAACAGTGGCCCCCTGTTTTGTGTCTCTTGCCAGTCAGGAGCTTCCTCCCCACCAGCTGCTGTGTTCTGTGAGTAGGAACCACAGCGAAGCTGGGGAGTCCATCAGAACTATCTCCTTGGCAGAAGGCCACCAAGGCTACTGGACAGTGCAACAGAGGAGGGACCTTCCCAGAGGCCCATTTTTCCGTTTCACTCCTCTACTTGGAATTGAGATGTCACGTGGACCCCGAAGAGCCGCTTGACTCTTGTGGCCAGTTTTTGGCTTCCTCGTGTGGAGACGGGGTGGTTGGTGGGGAAGGCCTGGTTGGCGCCTTAGCCCAGTGTGAGGTGCACTGCACGATCAGTGAGTGTTGTTCTGTCAAAGGTGTGACTGAGGTGGCGGTTTTTAACCCTGGTGGTACATTAAAATCACCTGGGGAGTTTTTAAAGCTGTACCTGCTGGAGCCTTGGCGTCAATCATCTTTAACATTACCCAAGTTGGTGCCAATATGTATTCAGGGCTGGAAATCCCTGCCTGGGTCACAGATCACCAGGGACCCTTCCAGTTCTAAATCCCACCAAATCAGAGCTGCTGAGTAGTCTGTGCCTGGGCCCTGGAGTCAAAGCCGCCACTCTTCCACTTGTGGCCTGCTGCCTAAGGAATTCAGCAACCCAGTGACAATGATGGCTTGTTTAAGGGAGAAAAAAAAAAATGATCCTGGTAACTTCATAGTGGCCTCTTAAAACCAATTTGGAAGAAAAAAAATATTGGTTTGATTTTTAAAAATCTCTCCTGCCTCTAAGCCGTGGTACCTGGTTGTGGCCCTGGTGGCTGGGGAGGCGTGGGGTCTGTCCAGAGTTGAGTGTGCTTCTGTGATTTGTTCTCAGTGCCAAGGTATCTGGCTCCAGGTTGAGATCTCAGCTTCCTCCCCATTTCCAAAATCCCTGGTCTTAGCATCTGAAGGCTTCTTTTAATTAAGTTGATTCATTTGCTCTGGAAAGAAATTTCCTGATTCAGCTAGTATATTTATGTACAAACTAGGCTGGAAACACCTGGCAATTTTTCTGAGTGACAATAAGACAACATCGTCTGAAAATTATGTTTTAATTTGTTCCCTCCCCCATTCTGTTTTACCAGTCCAGAAAATAAAAAGGAGTAAGATTTATAAAAGAGGCTTTGTATTTTGCCCATAATGCTAATCTGTTTTACAACAGAGATATGTGTATCCACATTATCTAATAATTTCCCTTTATGTTATTTTTAGAACTCTAATTTTTAATGGACAATTGAATCATTCTGTGGCAAACAGGAAATTCCCTAATTGCATGTTTTTATTTACTGTGAATTTGCAGGTGGGTCCTAACGGGATTGGTGAACACATATAGTTAGAATGAGTACTGTGATAATGAGTTTGCTTTCAGGTATTACAAGCTTTGTTTTTGGGTTGCATCCCATCTGTGTGTGTGTGTGTGTGTGTGTGTGTGTGTGTGTGTGTGTGTGATGCTTGCATAGGATGTGTGTGCCAGAGATTGTGTGTCCAGATGAAAGGACGTGGGACACATTTCAGTTGAATGTGCCTTGGTTGGTTGTAAAAAGTACTGGAATCAAAGACATTGTAAAGGATCAAATAGGTACCAGTTCCTGTCTTTATTTTGTTGTAGGTTTGTGGTTCCCTGATTTGGAGACTAATTAAAATCTCCTGGTATAAGAAAGACCAGTGCCCGTTCCAGTCATTAATAGTATCGTTAACTTCTCCAGGGTGGTGTAAGTGACTTCTGCGAAGTGGGTGGATCATAAATGGCACCTCCTTTGTTCACCTCCCCTTTTCCTTTCTTTTACAAGGTTCTTGAGCAGAGTGTGGGGGTAGGACACCGCAGGTAGCCTAGCAAATCCTGTGGCTGCCAGGGCGGTAGCAGCTGGGGAGGGAAGAGGCGAGCAGCTGCGGCTGGGCTATTAGTCATTCCATGAAGAAATTGATTTGATAAATAATAAAGCAGCGATATTAACAGCACATGCTGGCAGGTCAGATGACTTCCGTGAAAACCCCCCAGTTAAGTGTGTGTAATGGTTTGACAATATATATGCCTTCTTCTACAAACATCCTATTTTAAAATGGAAATTGGGCTGTTCGTGCAATTCTTAGCAAATATGCCAAGACCATTACCAAAGGGAGCCTGGGAATCTGAAGGGTGATCTTTCTATTTAACGTGGCCTCCACCCTCCCCCTTTCAGCCCCTGCTTTAAGCTCACTTTGTTTCCCTGTCCTTGCCTTTTCATTTTGTTAACTGTTTTGATTTGTAAAATACTATGCCTCCCACTACACTCCTTTATGATGATTTACTGTGCTGTTCTTATCTTTCACCTTAAATCCTTGATAAGAGCATTTTAAAAATGAAATTGCTACCTGACACTATTATAAAATCTTGGCTGGCAGCCAGGGGAGAAACAAGAGCTGGGGAGGAGAAAAAGGAGACCGAGTTTAGAGAAAGATTTTATAAGAAGCAGATAGCACCTTCCCCCTGCCCCGAATTCTGGAAGCCTTTAAAAAAAAAAATTAATGGAGCATTGATCTACCCTTGTAATGCTTTTCACCAGTGGACAGTCAGCTGTGACGTGGGCAGGGAGGGTGTGGCACTGTGAGCGGGTCACTGGGCCAAGGTCATCCACAGGGGATGAAGTTTGTGAGTGTAGTTTGCTGTGGATTGGAACTGGGTATGTGGATGCATGGAAGGACAGACAGAAGGACAGACATGCCTAGCATTCAGACAGCTACAACATTAGTGGATAGCTACTGTATTTATAGATTGGAGCATAGGCCCTTTCCAACACTGGACACTGTCTCCCTGGTACCCTACTCTATTTAGTTCCAGGCAAGTCAAAACAGAATCTCCGTTAGTTCCTTCAGCGATGGTGGCTGATTGCTAGGCCAAGATGGAAACTGTTTTATGCTGGTTTGCTATCCTGCATGTCTAGAGATCTCCATTTATCCACAAAAGGCATTAGTAATTGGGGGGGCGGGGGTGACGGCAGTAAATAGAGCTGTCTGCGGGAGCAGGAGCAGGCGTTCAAATTCTAATGCAGTGATTTAATGAACTCTCCTCTTTAATTCCTGTGACTTGGAGAAGACAGCCATTCTTTCCTTAATGGAGCTTGTTAACCCATCCCAGTACTGACTGCTGCTTTTATTATTATTATGACGACTGGAGAACTAAGTCTGAATGTTGGAATAACAGGTTTCCCAAGTGCCTGGCAGGGAAGGGGGTGTATAATGATGATGATCTTCTCTGGGAATAACAGCGACCACCGTTGGATCTGGCGCGGGAGTCATTACATCTGAGTCGCCTGAAGTGCCATTTGTGACGACCTGGTATTTATAGTCCTAGATGATTGGGGTGGGGGGAGTGAGGCAGCAAAAGGGACACACAGCCGAGGTGCAGCTGCTGGGTGCTGAGGCTGCAGCCCGAGGGAGGCCCCTGTGTGGACCCGGTGATTCGGGAGCGATTATGCCCAATTTATCACGTACCTCATGAAAATATAATCCGCCACCAAAATGACTGCTTTTGGAAACTGTCTTGTCTCTTTTGAGTGGAGACTGGAGACAACCAGACAAGGTTCGGTGGTAACGAATAAAGAAACATTACTTTCTGAACACAATCTTCTGTTACCAGTCACTTTTCAACAGACATTCAATCAAAATGCTAATAGCAGCGGCAACAAGGGAACGCGGTTATTGTAATACTAATTGATTGGTTGGAGGGTGGGTTTTGATAAGTGCAGCTGAAGATTTTTGAAATATGATTCTCTTTAATTACTGGAATGCTAATAAAAGTGAACAAATGATTTAATGACGATTTCCTGGGTAGTGGCATAAAGATTTTGTTTGAGTTGAAAATGGGACCTGATGGAAATGCACTAGAAAAATATAGGGCCCCACTTGGTGGCCTGGCCATTATCAAAGCCAGGCCTAGGGATTCAAATCTACAATGCCCTTGGAGGGCTGTGTGGAAAAGCCATGAGGACCTCTCCCAAGTTGTAAGGGACAGTCAGGCCATGGGTGGGGGCCAGCCGGAAGTCACTGATTTCCAGGAGTGAGCCAAGAACACTGACCCCGCCTAATGGTCCTCTTGGGCTTCTGCAGGCTGGCCAGCATGTAGCCAGTAGACTCACAACAGGGTCACCATAACTCTAGGGTCACACCCTGAGCTGGCTGCCCCCTTTCCCTGCTCTAGACACAGTGCTTGCTGTTCTTTGGAAGAAAGGGCTCTAGCTCCCCTTACTTTATGGTACTGCAAGGTGTTAGGAAGAAAAAACAGGGACATGGTCGCAAGCCATTCTGGACCCTACTTCGTTTGTGTAGATGCTTAGGAGAGGCCTCCCTCGGGAATGGGCATTGAAGTTGGGATGTGGAGCGCTGCAGGATGGGAGGCATTTTGGGGAGCCATTAGGGAGGAGCTTACAGGGAGGGATTGGTCTATTGTAGGATGGCTGGGAGGCCAAGGCCTGGGTGCGGGGCTTGCGGGGGTGATGAACTGAAAGAGAGCCCGATCACTAAGGTTGGTGCCACACCTATGGCTGTGCTCAAGAGAGGCCCCCAGACCAGGGAAGGAGGGCAGGGTGCACACTGAGAAGCAAGACAGCCACAGACATCACCGCAGAGAGTATGAAAGTGGGGGTGACGTGTGGAGGTGGGAGAGGCAGCAGGCTTTGGGCCATGCGCTCAGAGGGTGGTGACCCAGGACATTCCCATAGATTGGAGGTAGGTAGTTGGGTGAAAGGGAAGCAAGATCGAAGTTGAGGTTCTTGGGCCAAGGACTACTTCGGTGGGAGGCAGAGATTTTAAGAAGAAAACAGTTCTGTTTGCAAGGCCCATTGGATTCCATTCGGTGACCCCCATTTGGTGAAATACAGTAAGAGGAATAAAGAAGAGCGCACACCTGCCTTTTTGTGTGAGTCTCTTAAGGAGGGCACCTCTGCAGTAGGAGTAGGAAGACAGTATTATTAGGACAGATGATAGTGGGACACATAGGGTGCAGTCTTTCCAGCCTACAAGATCCCGAGAGCTTTTCAGTTACGAGTCACCCAAAAGGTTTCATGAAAGATGCTGCTTCTAAGAATCAAAGCATCGCTGCCTCCACCTCCAAGGGGAAGAGAGAGCCCGAAGATGTGGTCCTCTCACTGCACTCAGTAGTGTCCTCCCCCAAGCATGTGCTGAGGGGTCTCTGCTCTCAGGGAAGCTCCTTGGAGGACAGACGCTGGCCGGCGGAAGTCTGGCCACTCCCTACTCTTTTGGTCCCCTAGCTCTCTCAGACTTCAAAGGCTTACTCTCAAAGAGGGGGCTCAGCCTTTGGGTCCCTGACCATACAGATCATAGTTGGGGCTCCTGGGGCAGGTGCAGCTCTAGCAAATCAGTTGATTAAAAAAAAAAAATAGCAAAATTAGATTTATGATATTGGGGTGGGAGTGGGGGCTTAATTGGGGCGGAGAGGCAGTACTAACCTTCTTTTCAATTTGTCAAGCTTTCTTTCAAAAGATCTGCCAAAGAAGAAAGGGTAATTAATAGGCTTGAAGTCATTTCCGATGTGTCAGGATTTCTGCCTAGCTTCCAAGTGATAATGTTTGCCGGCTCTGGGCCTCTGGGGAACCTTCCGTCTTATTAACTTGTCTGGGAGAAACAGGGAGTGGGGACAGCTTGGGCCAGTGGGTGACGGGAAATAAAGATTTGTGGTGTAGTGAGCTGTAAACACGAGCTGAGGAAGTGGGGGGGGGCTGGGAGCAGGTGGGGGCAGGGAGGGAGGGTGTGCTTGCAAACTCCACCTCAGCAGGGAGCAGAGGCCTCGGGTTTCCTGGTCAGATGGTCACTCTGCCTCCCTGAGGACTGTCCAGAGTGTCACCCCAAGAGAAGAAGCGCATTTAATGAGCAGCACATAGGAGCTCAGAAATTTCTGTGTTCACTTAAACTTCTTACTTTGTTCCTTTAATCACACACACACACACACACACACACACACACACACACACACACAGGCGCGCACACTTCCCACTGAAACTGTCATTGGACTTCACAGTAATTATTTTCCCCAGGCCTAGAAGTGGCTGCCCACACACCAACCCCAAACTTTTCACTCTCCCAGAGACAGAGTTGTTAAAAGCTTGTCTTGGGCACCTAATTGTGAACGGCTCCATCTAAGACAGGCCCGTTTACCCGTGCTGGCTCTGTACCCTGCAGGTGTTTATGGGCTGAGAAAGCAGGTTCACCCCCCTTTTGCAACAGCTAGGTTCACTGCACAGTGCCTGCCCTGGGCTGCCACCTGGTGATTGGAGCCACAGCTGTGACTCCGGAGGAGCCCTGTTTTGCCTTCGTGTCTGGTGGTTTGTCACCACCATTGGCCCATTGTGACAGCAACTTGCCTTCTCTCCACCTTTTTCTACCTTCTCCTCTATCCTGAGCTCCCATCCATCTTTGAAAATTAAGGACAGGATGAATGCTCTGTTCTCACTGGCTGTAAGGATGGTGATAAGACTCTTTGTTAGGTGCTTCTGGGCTTTTTGTGAATTCTTGGATGTAAGGTCTGTGCTACAGCCGTGCCTTTTGCCCAAGGTCATGCAGCAGTGGGAGGTGGAGACTGGATTTTAGCCTAGGAATATTCTTGGATAGGAGGTCCTTGACAACCCGGGGAGCTCTTGCTTTTGTGCTCTGGGCAAGGCATTTGCATGTGCCTAGCAGTTAGCAGATGGCCATGGCTGTGCTGAGTAGGAGTTCACAAGAGAAGCTTTGAGATGAGCCCCTAGCAGGACCACCCCTGGTGACAGAGAGTTCAGCTGAGGCCCTTGGACTGGTATCAGAGCATTTGGAGGCTGTGGGTCCAGTGCCCAGTCTTTTCTGGCCTTTGCCTCTGAGGAGGGGAACTGACCCCTGACACTCCTGCCACCTCCCACTCCCACTGCGGCCTCAGTTGTCCATGATACTGCTTTCCTGAGCCAATTAGGAGAAATCTCCTGAGACCTGGAGGTAAACGCTGCAGACAGATGTGTCTCCGGCATGCTGGCCAACAGGGAGGGGTTTCGGAGCTGGAGCTGTGCAGGATTGGGTGTGTGGCTGGCAGCAGGAAGCAGTGGTTGGCAAGGCCTCACTGTGGCAGCCGGGGAGGACAGCGTCTCAACAACCTTCAGAAGCGCAGGTGTCCTTGACATGCACCCCTCTGGGCCTTTTCTTCTTTGTTGCAAAATGCTTAAGAAGGAAAAGTTGAGTTAGTGGAGGAAAGCTGGGGTAAATAATGCCGGCTTCAGTGGGCTGCCAGCTGCTCCCTGCGCAACTGTGCTTTTTCATTGTTTAAAATAGCAAGGCTTGGGAGTTTTTGGGTCATAAGGAAAGAACATGTTTTGTGTGTGTGTGTGTGTGTGTGTGTGTGTGTGCCTCTTTTCACCTCTTTTTTTTTTTAAACCCCAAAAGTAATTTTGGAGACAGAATCAGAGGTTACAGAGAAATCCAAATGAACTCTTTCCTTTCTCCTAGGAAATCTCAGAAGAGAGACAGTGTGCGATACCAGCACACACCCCCAGGCATCTGTGTGTCCCTCTGTCTTGGGCCCCATTAAATCCAGGCTTGGGGTGTCCTCAGTCAGGACACTGACTGGCATCTTCTGCCCTGGTCTCACTTTGCAGAACTTTTCAAGAGTCATTTTTTTTCTATTAAAATGAAAAAGTTGGAATTGAGGAGGAGTGGGGCTGACCTTGGAAGATGTAATGAAAATGTGTTTGTGGTGCTGATTGAAGAGAAAGAACAGTTTTTATTCACATGAATGTGATGAATAATAATACGGCCCTGCTCCTGGTGATTTTTTTAAAAGATTTGAGATGGTTTGGTCCAAGTGGCTTGGAACTCACATAATAGCCTGCTTCTCTGGAGTTTCCTGGGCCAGGCCATGAGCTGGGAAGGAGCAGAAGGCCCCTGATTTGCAGTGCTTGGAGATAAAAGGGCAGGGGGCAGAGGGAGCCTGTTCTGTCTCAGACTAAGGCAGGCCTCTTTCCCAGGGGCTCTGGCCTGCACCATGCTGGACTCCCCTCTGGTGTATTGATGGGAACCAGGCTTCCTCCAGGATTGCCCTGGCTGCCAGGAGAAAAGAGAATGGGTGGAGAAGGCTGGGACGGGGTGGGGAGTGGGCTGGAAGTGGTTTTCAGGCAAGCTTAGAAACCAGGTGTGAAAGGCGCAGGGGTTGTTATGTTGTCTGTTGGTCCTCAGGGCACCCAGAGGTCCCACACCATCTCCTTCCCTAGCACTGAGCTTGGAGCCTGCAGGTGCAGGTGCTGAGATTAATAGGACCTCCAATCACCCACTTGCTTCTGGTCCTCTCCCTGGGCTCCAAAAAGGGGCAGGGAATGACTTAACAGTCTCACATTTGCAAAAAGCTGGAAACGGGGGTACCTAGCCAGGGGCACAGATCTCCCAAAGTGAGTTTCTGTGCTGACTGCCCCCATAGAAAGAGGAGATCGGGCAGGAGCTGTGCCCCATCCCAGGCTTCTCTTGCATGCCAGGACCGTGTCCTGGCTTCCCTAGGTCTGACCTTTGGGCTTCTGGAAGGGGTGGCTTCTCCTGCTCAGAGACATTAGAGCATTTCTGGGCCTTAATGCACAGCCCCCTGGATTTAGAGGGCCATGCCCTGGCTCTTGAGAACCCAGGTGTTCATGACCTTCCTTCAGCAGATCTCTGCCCAGACCCACCCCAGCCCGGGGACCACCTTCCTCCTGCTTCCTCACTGGACCCTCAAACCAGCTGGTCTCTGAGGTGTTTATGCTTTACCACAGAGTAAACCTCCCAACTCACTGAATGGCAGCATTTAATTACATTCAGGGTCATGTTCACTGGTCCATAATTCCTGACTCCCTTTCTGAGAGGTCATGAGAGTTGCACTTGGCTTTCTGCCTGCTTCTGTCTTTGAGCAAGGAGGGCAGCCAGCATCCTGGCCGGCCGGATGCTTAACCTCATGGCGCCACAGCACCCAAACCTTGACTCTTCTGTCTCAGGGTGCAGAAGTGGGAGGGCTGGGCAGTAGGTATGGACAATCCCAGGTTCTGCCTCCCTGTGAGGGTCTTGGTTGAAAGGCTGTCTGAGCCCTGAGAGTACGTTGTAGGCTCTGTTGCACAGCAGCAGGTCGGTAGGTTAGAGATGGTCTAGCAGGGTTTCCCCAGGTTTGTAAAGAAACAACCCTGAGGCCCTGAGCCCTGACCATGGGTGACTTTGTGGGACTGTTCATGAAGTATTTTCAGAAAACAGGTAAGTGTGTATATAAATAACTCAATTACCTGACCCCTCACTACCTAGAATTTATATCATGGAAAACCAAACTGTCCCAAGTTTCAGGCCAGTGCCTTTTATCATCTGACAGTCTACTGGGCTTTGGGTGAACTTTTTCCCCAATCAAAAACAGAAAAGGGATCTCATTGACTTAAGGTTTGGTTGTTAAGAATTTTGAGCACTAGTGAGAGCAATGGGAGATTCCTGGTGTATTGAAACGAAGGATCAGAAATCATCTGGTTGCAAGGAGGTCTTTTGTCACCTGTTCCACTGGCCAGCACAGTACACACATGCGCGCACACACACATACACACACACACACACTGTGACCACATACGTGCATTAAGGCCAAGTTCTCAATGGCTCCAGCTCCTCCGTAGAGCAACTTGATTGAACTGGACTCAGTCAGGAGTTCTGATGTGGGGCCGTGGAGTATGCCAAGGCTCTGCAGCTCCGAGCTGCCCATTTGAAAGCTATTTGGATGAACCTTAATGTATCATCTTTCACTTGTGTAATTTTTCAAAATTCAGCCACAGGTCTTCCTGGACCTCTAGCTGAGTTTTGATTTTTTTTTTCCCCTAGGCTGTGGTGAAAGATGAAAGAGATGTTTATTTGGTAGGAGGGGGAATGGGACATTGAATCTGCTTTTAAATGGTGCAAAAAACGCTTTCTTCCCCATTCCCCTTCCCACTCCTGCCTTAGTTCTGACTGAAAAACCTCACAAGGCAGGCAGAGGCTAAGAAGATGGGCACTTTCTTGAGCTGCTTTGTGAGGCTGGATTTAAAAAAAAAAATACACTGGAAATCTATCTCTCCTCTGAATCATCTGTTGGTTCTCTTCACAGAGGGCAGGGAGGAGGGTACAGGGGCAGGCCAGCCAGTGGGCCTTTGTGATTGTCCCTCCGTCTGGCCAAGAGATAACAGATTTTGAAAGTCCTATGTTTATCACGAGAGAACAGTGGCCAGAGAAGCAGGGAGGAGAAAGGCACCAGCCCTTCTGGGATGGATGGATTGCAAACTTTTCTTGTGAAGCACAGGCAGCCCACAAGTTTGTCTCTTTTAAGAGAAGAAGAAATTTGAAATGAAGCTCCAGAGAGATAAGTGTCAGTCTCTCTCTCTCTCTCTCTCTCTCTCTCTCTCTCTCTCTCTCTCTCTCTTTGCTTTCTGGTGTTTTGTGTAGGCTTAACACTTCTTGGAGGACCCTGAAAATGGCAGAGACCTCAATTTCTCCCCCCTCCCATTCTGGGCTCCCTAACTAGAGAGGTTTGCAAAGCTTAAGGGGATTAATGCTCTTTAAACCTCTGCACTGCTTCCTGCTCCTCATGGGATCGGGTGCTAATAAAGATGTACCAGCTTGGAAGGGCTGGTAAACACTGCTTTGTTGCCACGGCAACAGGAGAAACAAGACCGATGTGGAGTATTGCTAACAAGAGTCCTTATGATCAAGAGTTTAGGGGGGGGGGAGTGATTCTTAAAAATGCAGAGTCTTGGCGAGGTAATTAGAGTTGGTGCTCTCAAAGTAAATTTATAGTTTTACAGAGCATTACTAGAGAGTCGCTGCGTACAAAGTCGACCGCCATCAAGGATGAGGAGTAGCATGATGAATAAAGAGCCACCAGCATCTGCAGCCACTTTCAGCGATAAGACTGGGCCAGAAAGTGTCCTAAGACACCTTTCCCTCTCTCCTTGATGAGTAGTCACTGTGCATGCATTGCTTGGAAAGTTTCACAGAGCTCCGATTTCCTCCCTCCTTGGGATTGGAAAAGGAACAAGGAGGTGTTCTACATTTGCCTTATGTCTGGGGTGCTGTTGTGATTAACCGGGGTGCTAGTTGATAACTGACCAATTAGAAAGCAGTGCCCATGCACAGGTACTGAGCAGGCTGAGTAATTGCTTTAGCCCACTTCGCCTCCATCCTGACCCTGTGCCCACTTTGCCTGTGAAGAAACAGAGCTCTATTGCTTCCCCTGATGCAGGATCAGCCTTTTAGCAGAGCTGAGGAGCAGAAACTAAGATTTGAGCCTAGGTGTGGCTAGACTTTGGTCCATGAGCCAAATCAGTATGTAAAGACCTGCTCGCAGCTGTCCCCATCTCCTGCCCCTATAGTTATCTTTATGGAACAGCCCATGCAGGGCTCTTTTGCCCAAAGTGGCAAGACTTCCCTGGGCACCTGGAATTCTGTGCATCTGCTTTCCCCTCCAGAATAGTTGGGCGTTTGTTGAGCTCCTCGGGAAAGCCTCTGCTGCCATGCATATTTTAAAGTCCTGTGGATGGTGAATAGGAAGGTGGGGTTGCTCACCTGAGGTCCCTGCATTGTCCCACTGACAGGTGCTAGAAGGCAGCCAGCTACTCAGGTTATAATGGCAGGCCCCGCCCCCATCCAGCCCATCTGCACCGTCCAGCTGGGGTTGCTCTTCTGCATCCAGAACCATACTCTACTGTAGTACCCATCACATCACAATAGCAACTCCTGTAGCTCTCAGGGAACTCCAGACTCACCCCTGATCCATTCAGAGAGATCTTTGAGAACTGTGACTCAGATATGTCCTGTCCAGGTGGCCCTAGTGTGGATCCCAAGGTGCTGGTGACAGGACCTTTCCTACATCTTCCTCGCTGACAGCCTGGGCTCCCTGCTCAGCGTGTTCTGCGCCCCAGTAGCTCTGTGACCACTGAGCTCTTTGAATCTCCATCCTCTTGTCCTTTAGCCAACTCCTGAGGGGCTTTAAGTGCAAGCCTCTCTCTCAAACCCCTGAATGTACCACTGGCATTGTTCACACTGACTCCTGCCATTATGTGAGACTCTTACTGATAGAGACTTTGTTCTGTTCTGTTGTCATCCCCACTATGTGGGCCATGAGAGGTATGTGGTGTCAGTTTATTAACTAGGAAGAGTGATAGTGTTGATCCTCACCTGGTTGCCATAGCAACGGATCTTCAGTCCTTAGAAGTCCCAAGGTCACACAAGCTACCTTTCTGAGCTCCATCTGGAACCCCCACTTTCTGCAGTCGAGACAGGAGGACCTCCAGCCTGAGACCTACCACTTTGTGTCATGACTGCTGAACTCACATCTCAGTGATGCCTGGAGACTTGGCCCTTTTGCTGGTAATGCTAACACATTCTTGGGGTATGGTTGCTTGTAAATTTCTTTTATGCTGATAAGCTTGGAACCGGATTGGAATTGAATGGGGAACATTGTCCAGTATCTATCAAGAGTGTGATTGGGTAGATTTTTTCCCCTTCTCCTTCCTCACAGTATCAGTTTTCTTATTGAATTTGGGAAGCAATAGCAATTGATTAAGTTGCAGTAGAGCTTGCCCTAAAAGGAAATGATTGATAATCCATTTAGGTCTAGCTTGCTTGCTTTTCCCCTCCTGATTTCCTTGGCCACTTTTTCAATTACCAATTGTATTTAGCTTGGTTTGCTCACCGTAACTCATTTCCCCTTCCTCTAGGATCTGCAGAGAAGTTGTAATGTAATGTTGGAGTAGTGACATCTAATTATTTCCCTTGGGCATCAGTTAGAAATGCAAGAATACATCTTCCTTGAGGTGGACAGATGAGAGATGCGAGGCTATGAAGCAGAACATGTCTTTGCCCACATCAGTCTTGCGGGTGGGAGGGAATGTAGGGTACCGTGTGACATCACCGATTCTGGTCACTGTGCTCAGTTAGAGCCCATGGGGTTTACTGGGGCAGAGGTCATGCGATTGACTTGCCCAGCAGACCCACAGGCTGCTTGCCATTAGGTGGGCTTCAGCTGCTCTCTCTGGTGGGAGGAAAGCTATGCAGAGGTGTGTGGCACTAAGTGGGTTGATCCCTGTCACCTCGGAGCTGTGTTTTTGTTTCTATTCATCATGTCTTACTATCCATAAAGTGCTTTCATCTGTCCAGTTTGGGTAAGTTGAGATCTACCCAAAAATAAATTAAATTAGCTTCTATATCTATATTTCCCAATTAACATATGCATAGTACATTGGCTCTTGTTTGGTGTTTGGGAATGTACCTTGTCAGAGTGATTCCTGTGAGGGGGTGTGGCATTTGTAGTTTCCCTGTTCCACAGAGAGCGTAGGGCTTGAAGTGGTGGAGGGTCTTGCCTAAGAGCCTCAGTGGGTAGGATTTTGGGAGTGCCCATAGCCAGCCTCTCATATCTGTGCTGAAGAGCAAAGGAATTGACAATCCAAAAGGAGTAGCCATCTGCATGCTTGAAGGTCACCTTCCTGAGAAATGTGATGGTGAGGACATGCCATCAGCCCCTAGTGCAGAGGACGTTTCCTCCATTTGCACAGGGCAGGGACAGGCCCCTGGGAGGAGGGGTGGTCTGACTTATGGTGGGAGAGCAGAGGGCAGCTTGTGCTGGCTGTGGGGGTCCTTGCAGAGAAGAAGTGCTGCCTGGGGTGTTCATCCCTACTCACCGCAGACTAAGCCATCCTAGCTCTCTGGAGGCTGGTCCAGAAGGCCTGAGGCCAAAGACAGCTTCTCCTCCCGTAAACCCCATGCTTAAGTACTTACTCCTCCTACCTCTGTCCACTGCAAAGCAAGGCTATCTTTCTTTTTGGTTTGGGGGAACAAAAATCTCACAGGTGTCTCTTGAGATAGCAGTCTCTGATTCCAAACTGCTGTGGAGCAGGGAGCGGTAGCTCTACTTTTGGTCGGGGTTAATGGGATGGAACCATACTGCTGTTTTCCTGGGCGCTGAAGATTTCTTCTAACAGTTCAGGTCCTTAGGCAGCTAAGTCAGCAAATTGTCAGCATTCCCGAAAATGCCTCGGGAGGTTGTGGTGCCTCCTGGTCACAGCTCATGGGGCCCTCCCTTCGCCCCCTTCCTAGTCCTGATTCATTTTGCAGAGAAGGAGGCAGGAGCAGGAGCAGCAGTGCTCAGTCATCACATCCACCTCCCGAGAGGACTGGGAGTAGAGTCTGCCTGCTGCTGGGGTGGGGAGCTAACAAAATGTTTAAGTAAAGTCTCTGGGGAAAGGGACCTGCTTAGATTATGAAAAGAGCCCTCCCAGGCCTGGTCAGTACCAGGTGCCTCTCTAATTACACCTATTCAGCACCACCATTTGCAGTCACCACTCAGCCTTCCAAGGAGGACGGTGCTCTAAAAATGGCCCTGAGAAGTCTTCTTAAAAAGGCAGCTGAGGATCAGGAGCTATAAATAATGTCCTTTGGACAAGTAGCTAAGGTGACTGGTTCCTTTTTGTGATTCCCACCCTAGAACGGGCGGGCTGAGCAGGAGTGTTCATCCCACCCGCCCAAGGCTTCCAGGTACTGGTGACCCCAATACCCAGGGGAGACCCAGCCAGTAGTGTGCAGGTGGGGTTGGGGCCCTGTGGCGTGAGCTGCCCACTGTTTTTAGAGATGCATCTTTCCAAGAGACCTAAGCACAGATCACAGGTGCTGTGGCTCCCCAGCCCATCTCTGGACCTTTCCTCAGAGCCAGACCAACACCTGGCTGGCTCTGAAGTGCTCGAGCAGCTGAGAGCAAAGCCCAGCTTCCCTCGGCGGAGGTCCTGAGGGACAGGGCCTTCCAGCACCTTTCAGTTTGCCTTGACTGTAGTAAGAACTCAGAAGGTTTTAGGCATCATTTTAATCGATACCCTGGCTCATTCAGAACTAGAAAAGAGACATTGCTACCCAAAACCAACCCAGCAAAATACCATGGCAGCTGCTCTGCCTACCTGACAGGGAGAGTTTGGGCTTAAGACTCAGCTACCTGAGGACAGTGTTTGGGGCTTTGGGGCTAAGCTGAGAAAGCTGCTACAGGAAATGATGTATCTATGAAATGAGGATGGCAGCACAAGATGGGATCCCCATGTGCTTTCTATCACCCTGCTTGGCCCCACCCTCTTCTTCTTGATGACAGTTCTTTCCCTGGTTTCCTGAGTGGCACTTAAGTAGCAGGGCATTTCGGGCTTCCACATCCCATCTGGTCCAAGTGGTGACCATGCAGACCCCCGAGAGCCTCTGGCCAAGTAGGCCAGGGAAGCTGACAGGACTGACAGCAGCCTGCAGTCCAGTGCAGCCCAGCCCCCATCCCTGCACCCCGGACATTTCCTGCTCCTGGCCTGGCTGTGGTCCCTGGGCAGCCTGGACAGTGAGAGCACCTCCCCGGTCTCTTCTCAGAGCCAGCCCATGTCCACCAGGAGGCCAAGGTGGCCAGACATCTGGAGGCAGGGGCCACAGTGGCCCAGGTGTCAGCGTCTCCACAGTGTGGGGGTCACCTTGTCAGTGTAACTCCTTCTCCAGAGCTGGTTGGCAGTGTGGCAACAGCTCTTCCACAGACTGTTGTGGGTTCTCTTGAGGGCCCCTGGCCATCTGGATTTGTGCTCTAAGCACGCCACATAACAGGTTCTAAAGTAGAACCACATGTGATTTGTGGGCAGCTAGCAATGGGACAAGAAGAAGACAGTTTCGTATCACCACTTGGCATGTCTCAGTACAGTAAGAAACAGGAAAACCTATCACACAGCGTGCTACACGCAGGTGTCTCTGCGCAATGACATTTCCATAACTTGCCCTCCAGCTGGCTTCCCTTGTTGGCTTTGGGAGAAACTGTCCTTTGAAATATTTTGGGGGTGGTATAGGAGGAAGAATTTGTGCTCTAAACCTTTCCCCAAAACTCCAGGCATAGGTACTGCAGGTGTGTGTCTCCCACTGAACTGGAGAAGGGACAGGTGGGGAGCAGTGACTGCCTGGACTCTGCAGGGACTTTGCACGGGGTCTTCTCCCTTAGTCACTGGTCACAGTGTCTACAACCTTCTCTCTGTACCGCTTCCTCCTGTACCTTCAATCCCCTGTTCTGGGAGAAGAGTGGCTGGGAGGCAAGAATTCGGACTGCCTGGCTTGGGAAGTGCCAGCTTTAACCCAGGACCAGCTGAGTCACCTTCAGCAAGCTGCATGACCTCTCTAGGCCTCAGACTCCTCACTTGCACAATGGGATATCGGCGATGCTTGCCTACAGAGTTACCGAGAGGAGTCACTGTATGCCGCCTGTGTCCTTCGTAACAGGTCTGGGAGGACACAGTAAAAGCTGTGGCTAGCACAGGGGCCTGCCTGACAGGTCCGTCTTCTTTACTGCTCTCTGCTAAGCAGTGTGTTGTGGGCCCTGATCTGTGAGCATCTCTGGGAGGGATGCAAGCCCATCCTGTCCAGTGGGGAAGAAAGCCACCACCTTCCTTAGCTGGGTGGGAGCCCTGCTGGGTGGGATGTGGCTGCATGGGGCCCACCTTGCTGATGAAACAGCAGATGGAGAAATAGTGTTTCACGCTCTCCAGGAGAGCCCCCCCCACCCCCGCCCAGGCTGATGTGACCCACTAGGGAATCACCTGTGGAAACCTTGCCCTTCCACTCCCTCTTGGTGGTGCTAGGATTTCAGGACCCACAAGAAAGCAGGCCGAGAACTGAAAACAGAGCCCTTCAGTGGGGAAGAAGGAGGTGGACCGGGGAGCTGCTCAGGGCAGAGCACTTGGTTTCCTTCCCCACCTGCCTGCACCCAAGCTCCTGGAATGCTGTCGGGGTGGCCTCAGGTGGGCGCCCCTGCTTCTGCTCGCCAGCCTCGCTGCTTTTCTGTTGTAGTGCTCTTAATACTGAGAAATCCCAGGTGAGCTCTGCTTGCCCCTGTGGGCCAGCAATGCTGCCACCTCCCTCTGTGACCTTTCCTCCAAGCCGTGCATAGCAGGGTATGAACTCTGCCCGGATGTGGCTTTATCTTCTTGGGCCCCTTTGAAGGCTGTGCTCACAAGGAGGTGAGGGCTGAGTCCCGAGGTTGGAATCAGTAGAAAATCCAGCCTGGCCCTCTGAGAAGTGGTGAGAGCAGCACCTTTTGTCTAGAGAGAGTTTGCCTCATATTTAATTAGAGTTTAGAGGGCCTAGAGGTCTGGACCCTAACTAAGGCAGTGGCTGATGGTGAAGTGTTCCCTAAGATGGGAAGACGTGGCCATTCATCAATTTGCAGTTTTGGGGCCTGGATCCAATTCAGGTTCCTTCTGCTCAGTATATATTATGACCTACTTACACTAAGCCTTGATTTCCTTGTCTGTATAATGGGGATCCTTTTTGAGGGTCTAATTACTCTAATTAAATGAGGGAGCATAAAGAGCCTGATGTATAAGAATGTCCAGTTATTAGCCTTCACCCACCACCCACCACCCACCCCTCTGGGTGTATAGCCAGTAAGCAGTGACTAAGCCCCTACCATGTAACAAATCTATAGCAGCCCAAGAAATTCAAAAATGAATCATGGCTTAGAAGCTGAGGTCACGCCACCCAGGCTCAGAGGTTTCTCGTCCTGTGAGTTCCTGGCGCAGAGGTAACGTTCTTCTCTTGGCAAATGCATTGCTTGCCAGGTCTGAGCCTGCCCCCACTCTGGGTCCTGGCCTCTGAGGTGCCCCTGCTCTGCTTATGTGTATGGAACCAGGGATGTCACTCTTCTACACAACAGGGCATATGCGGGTGCCACGAAGCTGGACAGTCATGGTGATCACAGCGAGTTGTGGTTTTCCGGGAGAGTGTGTCCGCTGCGGCACGTGCTGGCCGGCTTCCTGGAGGGTAGATGAGAACCGTCCCATGGAAATGCTGTGTTGGGACAATAATAGCTATTTCATCACTGCAAGAGAAGGTGGTCGCTTTCAACACCGCTGCTGGAGAGGCTGTATTGTGTGAACGGTCCACGCAGATTTTCATGCCAAAGGCTGCAGTCCTTTGAGGCTTGTCTTGTGAGGAATTTGTCTCTCCTCCTGGTTCCATGGAAGGGTCTGTTCCTCTCCAGCCCTGCCTTGGGGGATATTCACTCAGTTGCACTTCTTACCCCTGAGGTGGGACCCTATTCAAAGAGCATCAAGCCTAGGCTACTGACCAGAGAGGCCAGGCAAGCTAACACAGAGCTGGGATGTGGGCTCAAGGCTCAGCTCAGAACCCCCAAGCCCATTTCCCTCCCAACGTACCACCTTCTTTTCATAAACAGTGTGCCGATGGATAAAACTCAAGCACTGTCAGGTAACAGCCAGTCCTTCCTGACCAGGCCTGTGGCCTTCCAGAATTTTAACATATTGATAGCAGCCACATGTTGTTCTCTCTGTCCGCACGCACATGTCCTCCTTCCACCACCACCCCCTCAGCCACCATGTCTTTCACTCTCCCTGAGGATGCTGTAGTTAAGGAGTTTGCAAAGATCTCATTGTCTAGCCTGTTACACGCTCTGCTGAGCAGCCCACCTGAGCCAGAATGGGCCTGGACGCCGCCTCTGACGCGTGTCACATTTCCCAAGCACAGCTGATGACTAGGACGTCCTTTCTGACCAGGCCCCTGTGTGTATGTGTGTGTGTCTCCCTACACAGCCATACCATTGTCTGGAGACACAAAGGTCCCTGTGTCCCCAGCTGCCCACGCCCTCTACCTGTGCAAGGAGTATGCTGCATGTTTGTGGGGCTCTTGCTGGATCAGGGCACAGATGGTTGGGTTTGAGTGCAACAGTAATTAACAAGTGCCTGAGAGCAAACATATTTATGGGCATTGGCCCAGGACAGCCCGGAAGCTTGCCTTGTGACCAATCATTATGTTGGCTCCATGACCAGTGATCGGTGGTGATGACCTTGGCTCGCATCCTTTGTCCTTGGATGCTGTGATCTGGGGAATTTCTGGATGTGTGGCTCCTTCCACTACTTGGGAGAAGCTCTGGGGTTTGAGGGCTTCGGTAAGCATGGAAGGTTGAGGGTGGTGGGAGGGTAAAGGCCTGAGGCTAGAACTTCCTGGCCGGCTGAACCTCCCACACAGGTACTTTTAAAGTCTCTGTTGCAGCTCTGCGGCATCTTGAGTCCTGGAGGCTCACTGCTGCCAGGGTGCCCTGTCCTGTGTGAGACCACCTCACAGGCCTGTGGACTGACTGTCAGTACACAGAGTAGCTCTCGGCTTGAGAACTAGGAGTCCTGGGAAGCAGCAGTCTGATGGTCACGGTGCTCCCTCGTGCAGGGAGCGGTGGTACCAGCACACAGTGGGGACTAACATGCTCAGCGAGCCCTGTTGTACTTCCTTGCCTGCCCATCGGCACTTACATGCAGCCTTTTGTTCATGGAGCCTCGAGTTGCTAGTTACCTTTCGACGCACATGTCTTATTTCACCAACTTCATCAACATCTCTATAATTATTGGAGCACCTATGCTCTTCTCAGGCGCCTCCCTTACACTGCTGTACTTAATCCTTGCCAAGATCCTCTATGATAGGTGAGGACACAGAAGGGGGCTGCTTGCTGAAGACCACACAGTAGCTTGTCCCTGAGCCAGGCTGCCGGCTGGCTTGGGCTGTGCTGCTCTGCTCTGAGCTTTTATGTGAACTGTAGCCCCTGACTCTGCACCTAGACAGCCCTGGAGGCGGGGCCATGATGGAGTTTCTGTTTTCTGTAGGATAAGCACAGCCTTAGGTCTGTCAATGCTTGTGCTCCAGCTGGTCTTCCCAGCCACATCTGTTCCACTCCCTCGCTCTTAAGCTGTGTCCTCCTGCTCGCTCTACATGAGTGTGCGCATGCTCCAGCTTTGCCCTGCCCTTGTCTCCTCCCGGCCTGCACTCCCCTGCCCCTTTAGTGGCCAGAATCCTTATCCCATGCCGGGTCCGTGGATGGATGACAGATGCAGTCTGCCTGGACCCTTCCTGCACTGCCCCACATTGTCACCCTCCCTTTTGCCTCACCTCATCACAGCTTTGTTGGCCTTCATGCTAACACCCTGGTTCCTATCCCATTGCTGCTAAGGATGGGGTTCTCTCCATACGGGGACAGCTTTATGTTAGACCCCCAATATGAGCACCACACCTGGCACAGCAGCTGGGCTCCGCAGCCCTGTCCTGAGTAAATGGGCTGCTATGAACAGCCTCACAAAGCAGTTGCTGCTGCGTCCGCCTTGGCTTTAGAAGCAGAGTTAGTTACCTTTGGGTTGGCACTGCAGGCAGATGTCCCCTTCTTGCTATTCCCATTTCCCAGGCTCCCTGGGTTTGGTGAAAATTGGCTGTCGTCATGAGACACCGCTGTTGCCTCCTAAATAACATCTGTTTACTTTCCCAGGGAGTGGCAATTTAGATGAGCAAAGAGAAGCAAAAACCCCTTTCTTTCTTTTTCCTTTCCTGCCTTCGTGTTGCTGGGGCACTGGGCAGGTCCCCAAAGACATCTTCACAGCCTAGATTTGAAATCTGGGGCCTGTGAAGATGTAACATCAGTAGATAGGGTTCAAGGTAGAGCAGCCCTCGGGGCTTTCTCTGGCTTGGAGGAGTTGAGGAGTACCACAGAAGACCCAGAGCTCGGCCCCCACACAGCCCTTGAAGGACAAGCTCTGTTCTCGGGGTGCAAGACTCATTTTAAATGTGGAAACAAACACAGCAGAGGAATCCGTACTTGAGGCTTAATATAAGCTAATTCCTTTTGGCACAGCCCCAGATATCTTGATTAAATGGTCTGTGAAGTGCTGAGATATCTTGATAATGTACGTTTTACATTTGATTATATAATCAATTATGTTTCTCCTAATAAAATTTAAAATGAGCTACAACACCCTGAGAAAGCTCAACCACATATGCAAAGGACAACTCCAGGTGGGCAGAAGGGAGCCAGCCCCTGACACCCGTAGTTGGATGTCGGTGTCCAAGGACGCCCAGGCCACCACCCCTCCCACACCTGGCTCTCCCGAAGTCAGGAACAGCCCAAAGGATCATTTCCAAGCACACAGCAATGCACAACATTGCTTTTCCAGATGAAAGTGGTTTGATTCACCCCATCATGGAGAGAATGAGCATTTGGCTCATCTCGACAGAGCTCAAGGCAGCAATGAAAAGAGAGCTCAGCCAAGCTGGGCTTCCTTGTGAGGCTGCGACTGGTCTGGTCAAGGCCACCAGTCGGTTTATGAAACAATAAAAAGAAAAGTGTTCCAAGGCACACCAAGGGCCTCGTATAGCCAATTAGGAGAGTCGCTGCATGGATTGCTCTGCCTGCCGGCAAGGCGGCAATGTTTAATAGAAGGGGCATGTTCAGACCCATTCTTCCAGGGAGTGGAGGAGAGAGACCAAGGATTCTTCCCATTGATCCCCTGGAGGGTGACGTTTGTCCAAGGACGCCTGCATGTAGCAGGGAGCTCGGGAGCTTGGGGACAAGCGCTTGTTCTTATTAACGGATAGAAGGGTCTATTCCAAACAATCCATTCTGTCCCGCAGACAAGCTGCTTCGGCATTTTCGTTTCCATTTAAAACATTGCTATCAACCAGTTGGAATATAAGCCCGGAGTATCGCAGGGAGTAATCTAATTAGTATGAAGTCAATTCAGTCGCTCCTTTTGTATCTCGTGATTAAATAAGTGGGGAAAATGGCTTGAAAATTAGGTGCTAGAACGACCCAATTACATTTCTGTAGCTTTTTGTATTCAATTTCATAAACAATTTTGCTCTTCACTGGTTAATCAGTGAATGCCTTTTTCCAGTTTGAAAAGCACTTTTGAAATTATAATGCAATTAAATTGTGTGTGGATGTTCTGGCATAGCGAGTGTGGAAGCCGGGGCTTGGCAGGCCGCCATGTTGTACCTTGACTGTAATGAGTCCCCAGGCTGGCAGCTTGCGAGTGTCATTCATAATATTGTCCATGCTGGGTAACTGTGAAGTGCAGCTGCCTTAACCAGCAGTGAACCAGCGACCACCAGCCCTCGCTAGCGCGTAGGGCGCGAGCTGCTTGCAGCAGGACAGCCGGGTCACTCCTGAGGCTCACTGAGCCGTCTCGGCCATTTCCTCCGAGGTGATCTGCTCACTTGTCCCCAGGAAAGGGTGGGATGGGTTTTGCTTCCCCTGCTGGAGGCTGTACAGTCCGTACTGTCTTCTCATTTGTAAAAACAGGTTGTGGGAGAGGGAAGGAGAGAGAAGTTGTCCTGGGCATCTTGCTGTGTGTCCAGTGTTACAGTAAATGTCTTTCCTTGTGGTAACCCTGCAAGGGAAGTATTGGTGACTGTTGTGCAGATGACGATATTAGGCACCAAGGGGTTTTGGTAACTTCCCATAAGTGGTGGCTCAGAGATTGGACTTTAGCAAGCTCCAAAGTCTGTGGGCTTTTAGCATTTCTGTATCTTGTAAGCCAAACTAACATACAGCTGGAGGGGGCCGGGCACAAAAGGTCGGCGTGAGGCCCCTGCTGTCTGTGAGGGCGGATGGTATGAGTCTTCCCTATTCTGAGAGAATGCTTTGAGACCACGGGGGAGAGCTATGTGGAGAATGAAGCACCGTCTAGGTTGTTTTTCCCCCAAAGATCATTTTACCATATTTCCGTTCCTTTAGATATTTGAGAATGAGGTAGGGTGATCTGTAATATGGGCCCAGGATACAAAACAATGACCAATGAAAACAGGGGAAACATTGGCCAAGACAGAAGCCCCTAAATCTTTCCTCAGTTAGTAGCCAACAGGCTATTGCCTGCAGATACGTAGTTGTAGGAAGCAGACCCTGAAGGGCCTCATAGCACTACCACAGGAGATGGTGAGATCACTCTGGTTCCAGAATTTACTTTCTTAGTGACTTTTAATGGCCGGATTCCTAACAGTTAACACCTAGCTGCAGCCTCTAATCTCCCTTCTTCCCTGGAGATTTTTTTTCCTGATAGAGGCCCTCAGACTAAGCCCAGTGTACTGGAAATGAGTGTCATTAAACTCCTAGAGGGTCCTTTTCAGCACATTCCTTCATGTTAAACTTGCCAGAGAATCTCAACCCAAAGGGAAGTACAAGTAGCCGGGTTGTTGTGATGCCTGCTGGGTGGGAATAACAAGCTTCACCCCCAGGCAGCCCTCAGGGAGGCTGCAGAGCTGTAAAGGTGTTTATTGGTGAGAGAAGAGGTTGGGAGGTAGGAAGAGCACCCCTGGGCCGAGCTGGCAGCAGGCGCAGAGGAAGGCGGCCTAGGAGTGGAGTGTGTGGAGCGATCCTGGACTTGGGAAGACCATTTCATGCTGCAGCCTCTGTCTAAAAAAACTTTTTGGCCATGAGTCTGGGAGGTCTTGGGTCAGGTGCAACATCTGTTTGGCAGTAAAGTTCTGTAAAGCTAGGATAAAGAGGTGACTGGGGTAGGACAGTAGATTAAAGAGCAGAGAGAAGATAGGGCTCCTGGGACTGAGCCTGGATTTAGCTGGGGAGTGTGTTAGGGACGGCAGGCATGTGCTTCTAATCATCTATTGCCAGATGTGCCTGGAATGGGAAGCGGAGGCCCTTGCCTGTTAGTTCCCTGCCGACGAGCAAGTAGCTTTGCATTGGAAGTGGACTGAGCTGTGCTTGCCAGGTGTTTGCTCCCTGCTAGAACATCTGGAGAGAGGGTAGTAAAAGAGGCGTCTTGGCCCCAGCCTGGAGTCTTGAGCAGCTGTCTTGCTGGTGGAGCCCCTAAAAGCCAGACATCCCGGTAGAAAATGGGGCCCCAAGATGCCTCAGAAACGACCCCTCCCCCTTTGCAAACTCGGACCCACCTCAGAGTTTGAACTGGCAGGGCTGAGCCTGGGCCTCCACAGTGAGGCACCTCGTCTGCCTAGACAGACGAGGTGCCTGTTTCTGGAGAGATGCAGGCTGGTAGACATGCTCGAAGGAAGAAGCAAGGAGAACAGGTGTGGAGATGAAGAGTCGGCGTCTGACCTTGTGTCTGGTCCAAAAATAAAAAGATTCAAAATGCTGTTTATGGTGGTGTGAGTCTCCTCAAGCGGCAGGCGTCAGAATCCCGGGAAGAGGCAGTGCCTGCATTTTGGGAGAGTGGAACCAAGATATCCTCCCAGCATAAATGACCAGGTCCTCATCCTGGGATGGGGCACAGGACCCTGAGATGGCAGCGAGAGAGCCCCTCTCGGGACCAGAGTGACTCTGGAGGAGGCAGGCAGGACAGGGCTGGGAAACAGGGCTGTTCGACGAGCAGAAGAGATGCCTTCTGTCTCCGTACCCGCTGCGCCGATGCACGCTCAGGAGAGCACTTATAAAAAGCAAACTGAAAGGAAATTATGGAACATTCCTATGATGGATTATTACACATCCATTAAAATGATGTTTACAGAGAGTTTTTAAATGACATGTGAAATGCTGATGACATAATATTGCCTGAAAAAAGCTATAAAATTTATACACACTATGAATCACATTAGAATTAGAATTACCTGGGGAGCTCTTAAGAATACCAATTCCCAGGCCCTGCCTCCCACCACAACTGTCACTTGGACTGGGGCTGGGGGGTGGGCTCTGTGCCTTTTAAAAAACCCATCGCTCCACCAGGTGACTTTAGCTGCTGCCTGGATTGACAGTGGCTGTACAAAGCAGAAGAACTGTAGGTTGGCCTCAAGTTTGCCCTTCTTCATTTGTGGATCTTCTAAGGGCTGGCAGGCATGGGAGACATGATCTGAAGGGAGGGCCTGGCTGCCTGCTGATGATCCTGGATGATGCCAGAGCCCCTGGTCCGAAGCACCTCTCCTCTCCTTGTCTGTACCGCAAGGATTCTGTTCATTTGGGCACATGCGTTGGTGCAGTTGGTAGTGAGGCCAGAAAGCAGCCCACTTAGGGCTAGTCAGAAAGCTCAGTGGACTAAAGCACCTGCTTTAGGGCTAGCCAAATAGCTCAGCAGATTAAAGTGCCTGCAAGCAGGTGCAGGAGCCAGGGGTTCAATCCCTGGGACTGCCTTGCCAGCCCTGCCCCTGGAGCATGTTGAGACAATTGAAACTGGGCATGGTGGTGCATGCCTATAATCCCAGCTCTTGGGAGCCTGTAAACAGGTGGATCACCACGAGTCTGATCTAGTAGTGAGACCCTGAACACCCTGTAGACCCTTCCCTAAAATTAAAAAAAATAAAGCACCTGCTTAGGCAGAGCGCAGTGGCCAGGGTTTGATCCCCAGTGTGCCATGCTGGCCCCGCCCCTGGGCACCCTGAGACTGGGCGTGATACAACGTGCCTATAATTCCAGCACTTGGGAAGCTGAAAATGGGAGAATCACTAGTGAGACCCTGTAGATTCTGTAGACCCTGTTGACCTGAGTCTGTGGATCCCTGGAATGGTTGGCATGGGGGATGTGATATGGTCAGAGTACCCTTACTGCATGGGAGCACCGTGAGCTGATGTGGTGGGCAGGTTTGAGACTTGGCTGGGTGCTTGGCTGGGAACCCTGCCAATGCTCCTCCACCCCTGAAAGCCACCACGTGGTGCACTGCTGCTTCACAGATCTTCTGGGTCCAGCTTAGAACTCCTGCGCAGAGGGACAGCAAGCTGAGCAGCGGCTTGTTTCTGAAGCCATGGCTGCTCTAAAGGAGTCAAGCTCTCACCTATCTGAGACCCCGTTTCTTCCCTGAGTTGTGGGAACCAGCTACCCCCTCACCTCCCACTACCCATCAACACAAAGGAGGCTCAGGCACCAGCAAGGAGCAGGGAGAATTCACCCTGCTGGGTGAATTCACCACCCAGTAAATCTTCCCCTTTGCCTAGAACTGAAACTGCCCTGACCTCAGGACCGGGCTCATGAACACAGAGGACACAGATTGGGGAAAGCCCAAGTTCTTGTTCAGAGAGAATGTAGGACCGTACCCAGGACCCAAAGAGCCCACCTCCTTGGCCATCCTCCCCCTTTGGGGATCATTTCCAGTGGACCTAATACACCTTGCCTTTCCTTCTGGATGCTGGGTACCTGGAGAGAAGCAAGACCTTTTGTCCTTGTCATTTGATTCATCTTATGGCTCTATGCCTTGGTTTGACAAGAGGCTAATCATCCCTTCTGAGATCCTCATTGGATGATTGTGAGGCTACAGCGAAATAACCTATGGGAACGGTTTTGAAAAGACAGTGGTAAAATAATAATAGTAATTATAATAATGACACATCAAGAGCAAATCCAGACACTCGTCAATTCTTTTTCTCTGTGCTTCCAGCTGGGCAGGTGAACAGCTCATACCAGATGGGAAAATCAATATGACAGCTGACCATGTCCCTGTAGCTCCCTGAAATCAGGAGGGCCCCAAGACCTGTCTTTACAAGTGCCCCTTTCCCTGCATGGGATCTGGGCATGTCTATAACTACCTTTGTTCTTCGGTGCCCCAAAGGAAGGCATCGTAGAATGAGAGCAAATAGTTTTTTCTCTCTGCCTTGGTGGGTGAGGTAGGGAGCTGGAAAGAGGATCCGCAGTTCTGAAGAGTGGATCCCTGGATGAGCAGGTGAAGACAGGTGACCCTGACAGGTGTGTGCTGCAGCGTCAGAGCCACAGGCTGGAGCTTGCTGGGAATCAGTGAAGGAGCTGGCGTCACCCAGGACGAATGTTGCAGGTTTCGCTAAGGAGTCAGAGGTTTAATCAGCAAAGCTATTTAGGTCCCAGTAAGTCTAACTGTGAGAAGTATGTTGAGCCTCATCCTGTTGTGGAAACGCTGAGTTCACTAAGCAGGATGGCATTTGGCACCAGCTGCCGGAAGAGAGCAAGGACTTGCCACGGGAGCCTAAGGGTGAGAGGATTTGCAGAACCCCGGAGCCCGCGGCTGGCACTAGGAGCTTCTGTGGACACAGCTCAGAATGCAGTTTCTGAGGAGTTGCTTTTAAAAGATCAGTGTATCTTTTTTCTGAAGGAAATCTGTCCTAAATTAGCGTTGCTCTGTGCGTAGTCTTTTCTAGCCGTTTTGTCACCTTGAGGCCTGCCTGATTTGGCTCCAGGTGCTAGGACAGCATTGAAGGAATCAAGGAGGCTAGCGCTTTGAGGGGAGCATGGGAGCTCATATGCAGAGCCCACTTCATGCCAGAGCCGGCAGGCTCCCGCCCGCCAGTGTGGGACAGAGGGCTGGGCCTAGCTAACCTCTGCACGGCAGTGTGGCGCCACGTTGGGCTGCCCCACCACCCTGATTTAGAGGAGTCTGGATTTAGGTTTCTGTTGTAAACTCTATTTTTAACTACGCTGAGCAGAAGCCTGGCTGAGATAGCCACAACCTGGGGGCCTTAGGGGACTAGCACAGTGGTATCAGAGACATGGAATCGCTGTGCAAGTGTGAATCAGTTGGGTCTGAAAATCCCAGACAGGCTCTGGGACCCTGGACAGAGCACTCATAGGAGCCATCACTGGGTCCCACATGCATGCACCCAGTATAAGGCAAAGGCAGCTCCTGGGACCCCGCTGTGCTCCACTGTATTTGTGGTGGTGACTGCCACCTGTGTTGGCCATTATTTTTCTGTTTGTATAGATACTGGCTCACATCTGTAGTTCATAGGTGCACTGATCCTTATGATGACAGGTGAAGGAGGCATGCCGTTATAATAATAGTATGTAGTAACTATATTAGTGAATAGCAAGTTCTGCTTGTGGATCCTTTAAGATGCACCATGCTCAATGCAGAGTCCTTTGCTACATCATCTCGGTAGGAGAGGTAGGGAGGGTGTTACTGAGCTTTCTACTTTTCAGGTGACAGACATTTGGTGAATTCAAATTCTTGGTACAGGAAACTCAGTTATGAGTTGCAGACTAAAATCTTCCCAAAACAAGGCAACTGAACCTGTTGAGGTCCTGTGATTGCTTAGATAGGACACAGAAGCATGGATCTGGGGGTCAGCGCTCCCTTCCCCTAGGCCTTCTGAGCATCCTGAGCTTATCTGCAAGGATAGCCAGTGCTTCGGCCAGCCTCAGTTGTACGTAGTTTATCCATGTTCTTAGTGCTAAGCCTTCTGCTTGCTCTGGGTGCCCTTCCAAGGGTTAATGGAGGGGAAAGCCCAGGCTTCAGGGACATACAAACCTGGGCTTAGGTCCCAGCTCGGCCACTCAGTGATGGAGAGAAGCCACTGATGAGTGGCTGCACTGTACTGAGTGTGCTATCAAAATGAGGCAATGTTCCCTGCCTTGTGGGCAGCTGCTGAAGGATTAGAGATTATGCATATGCAAGGGGTGAGAGTGACTTACTGCCCAGTAAGTGGCCAGTTGTGCTATGATGCTAATGAATGTGACCTAATAAAAAGGAAAGTGGCTCCTCCTGAAAGAGAACAAGTCAGGAATTAGCTCTAGGGCTACCTCTGTGTGCCAGGATTGTATAGGCCAGGTTGGAAGTGTATCTCCAGCCCCGGCCCATCTGCGCTTCCCTGGCCCCGCACTCATCTATCTTCTCAGCCTCTGTCCTCTGCTCTGGACAGAGTGAATGGCCAAAGTGTTACTTAACTCCTGGCATCTCCCCAACCTGTCCCAAGGCCCCAGTGCTGCCAGCTCTTTCCCCATCGCTGTGTGGTTATGGTGCTTTCCAGACCAGCAAAGTAAAGCAAGTGCGTCCATTAGACCTTCTGGCTGGTGGAAAACCAAGAAGCACCAGAGTGTAGGACCCTCTTGAGTCTGCAGCACAGGTCCCTGCATGGAGACATCTCCCTTCCAAGAGATGGGCTGTAGGCATTAAGCAAAGAGGCCAATAAGGACCAATATGTAGATCCCAAGTTAAAAGTGCTGTTCAGGGTCTCCTGTCCCCACAGTGAGCCCCTAGTGGCCCTTCTCAGCCCCTGGTAATTTTGGGATCCTGAACAGAAAGCCTGGGTGAACTGTTCTGGGCACAGCAGTGGCAGGTGTCATTGGGTAGGGTAAGGGTCTCTCTGGATGTGCTCTATCTATCCTATCTTCTGTCTTCTATCTTTACCATGCACAGCAGTGTTTGACTTTTCGGAAATGAGCAGAGTAGTTCTGCTCTTGGCCATCAGAGACAACATCAAAGTGGAGTAGATTCGTGTCCTGGCTGCCTGCTGGCCGGTCCCCTCCACTCCCCAGCAGCCCTTGGATGCTGAGTTCAGTCACGCAGAGATGGTGATGAGGAGACCCAGGGTTTTGTTGGCCTTGTGGTTTCCATGACGTCATTTTCTCTGGATGCTCAGACATCCTGTCTTGTGCAAGTGGCAAACCAAATTCGATTTGGCTCTGTGAGGTGACTAAGCTGGGACAGCAGGGATACCTCTCCACTCCCGTCTTTCCTCCCCCTGCTTAGCCCTTCCAAGCTGCCACTGCCTGGCGAACTGTGAGTATTCATTGGAGCCTTTGCAAATGGGCTGCAGAGAAGCGAGGCACCTTGGGTTGGCCAGGCCCCGAGATCTTGGCATTGGCTTCTTTCCTGCTTTGCCTGCTCTCTCTTCACTTACCCACCCCTCTCCCCTCAAACCTTCCAATCAGCAGAGACTGCCCTGGGAACCATGCTCTGGGCAGAAGCTGAGGAAGGAGCCAGGGGCTCCTTCCCTTCAAAGTTGGCCTGAAACTGACTGTCTCTGGTCATCACTATTGTAGTCTTTGAAAAGAAAACTCACTGTGTATCAGAGAGGAACCAACTGCAGGCCAGCCTCCAAAGCCATCCATTCCCATGATCAGTGCGCATTTGCTGAGCACCTGCTCTGTGCTAGGCTCTGGGCAGAGGTGGAGCGGGGCAGCAGGCCAGCAGCAGCCCTGGAGCTCATCTTCTATGCACTCTGGATGAGGGAATTAAGGGTTGTAGTTTCTCCCAAACTTGAAGGAGAGACTGGGGTCTTATTTTCCCTTATATCCTACAGGCTCAGCCAGGCCTCTTCCTTATCATAGATGATCGATGAATACCCATCTGATTACCTGTTGTTGATTGCCACACATGCTAAGGGATAGACAAACAAGAGAAAAGGACAAAGCCAAATGCTTTGCGCTGAGGGGAGCCTCTACCTGCTGGGAATGATGAGGAAATGAAGAGAAAGCTTTTCTTAAGAGCCATGATGTAAGCCAAAGAGGGAAGCAAGTTTTTATTTATGAAAAGGGTTCTAACTTAAGCCACTCAGGAGCACAGCAGTTCATGGCATGAGATGCTGCTTAGCTCACTGGGCCTCCTTTGCAGGCAGCTTAGTCACTGCCCTGGCGTCCTCTGACGTGGCCCCTTCTTGGTCCCTTGAAGCTTGTCTTCCCAGCGGGTCACTGGGTCCCCCAGAGACTGTTCATGATCTCTTTCTCCATCCAGCCACCCCCACCACCCAGCATCTAGCTAAGCCCTGAAGCAAACAGCCAAGTGCTCAGCAAGTGGAGGGCCTGGCTTGCCTTCCAACGCCCCCTCCCCTTGTTGAGAAATCCCATTATCCGGGAGAATGATTGTGAAACTTCAATCTGTCTGCTGCTGAGCTGTGGGCTGTTCTTCTCGCCACCTCCACCCCTACCTGAGAGGGTCCCCTCATCCGTCTGCGGGGAGAAGACGAATATCTGTATATTAAAGCTTTGAGAATCTATAAATCTGAGTTGATTCTCTGCTGGTGACAGCCCAAGTGCTTTCTCACCACGTTTGACACGACCTAATGGGTTTACAGTTGTTTGAGTGCTTCTCTGAAGCAAATGAAAGCGCTTAGTTAGGGGACGCGTGAAATGGCATTGTTTGTTCCGGGCACTACGGAGAAGCTGGAGGATCATCCGCGCATCATCTGCCCGCCCACGGAGGGGCTTTGCTGAGGGGGTGCCGAGCTACCCCTGCCAGCCTGCCCTTTCTGCGCAGGGCGTGCAGATCCTGAGGGTAGGAACCATCCCAGCTGTGTCCGTTTTGCCAGGAAGCTTGGGGCTAATTGGGACCGGGAGGGATGCCCAGGGGATGAGGAGAGGGGACAAGAGAGGGAGGGTCTCACCAAGGTAGAAGAGTGACAAATATTTGCTTGTAGCGAGACAAGAGTAAAAACAAGAAAGACTCCTAATGAGAGCTTTGGGGCGGCTTGTGCTTGCACTTCTCAAGGGCCAGCAGCGTGGGCTGCTATGATTAGCTGCCTTGCTGCTTGGCGCAAGACCAACTCTTCTTTTCAATATCAAGTTTCATAAGCGTGGAACAATAACAAATCATTATAAACCCTCTGGGAGTGGTGGGTGGGTGGTGGCGGAGGGCTTTTTCCTCCCCCTTCCTCTTCCACAAACCCATCTTTGCAGCTCAGGTACATTTTTCCCATTGTAAATAGAGAATGGCAAGGGAGGAATTGTGTCTTGGAAACTTGCTGTATTGTTAATCTGTTATTAGGCAAAAGTCTTAACACCAGGCGGGGTGCTCAGATGCCTCATTGTGAGCTCGGGATGGAATTATGCATCATGAATAAAAACCGCTGTCAACATGCATTGGTTTCAAAACATTAGAGCATATGGTATGTGATTATCTGTATTGTCAAGTGCAATAAAGTGAATTTGGATATAATAAAGAATGTAATATTTTAGAAATTTGGTAATAAACTAAGGAAAGGATGACAGCTGAGGTTCCTTAAGGCCCCAGATACAAATAAATTGGAGTTGCTGGTCTCTACTTCCAAGCGTGGGAATGGCCCCAGCATGGCTGGCTGTGTGCCACGTCGGGGAAGCACTGCTGACTCTCGGTTCCCCATCCCCGGGGAGTGAAGGGACGACCTGGCTCCTGTTTGGATGATGGGAGGAGGTGGTGGCTCCAGACCTGGCCTTCGCACCTGGTGTCCAGGGCTGTGCTGGGACCCACCCTGGGCAGTGAAAGCAGCTATCTGCCAGAGGGCAGTGTTGTGCCCCATGTCAGGCCACCCTGAGGCCCCTTCAGCCTACTTTGCTCCCATTTGGTCAGTTCCCTTACAGAGGCAGCCATTTTCTGAGCACTTCGTCCCTCACAGTCTCACGATGGAGTCACTTCAGCATGTCAGTCAATAAGAACAGAGATCCGTCTAGAGAGGCGTGGATGTGTCAGGCCCTGAAGAGGGATGAAGACTGTGCTTAGCTTCCTGTGTAGTGTCTGGTTTAAAGTCCCTCTCTGTGGTATTCATATCCTCATGTTGTGGGTGAGCAAATTGATTATCAGACTGAGATTATGATGACTAAACATAAAGCTCAGGCTCTTCCCATTCAGGTTTTCTACAATGAAGGGGGAATAATTCAGTCATGGTCCACAAATAAAAGCCTACAAGTCAGAAGGCCTCACCACAGGAAACCATTAAATTACTAGCTACCTAGGGCCTTGAAAGAATGTTCCAGAAAAAAAACAATTATAACCACTGACTGACTCTCTGTCTTACACTTGGACCTGGAGAGGCTGGTCCACACTTAATCTTCTGTATTGTCAAGTGCAATAAAGTGAATTTGGATATAATAAAGAATGTAATATTTTAGAAATTTGGTAATAAACTAAGGAAATCCAATCCTTCTTTGGATTTCCTTTAGATCTGATTCTGTATTTTGACTCTAGCAAGGGGAAGTCTGTTGGTTGTCACCCTAACAATTTACAATGGCCCTGCCCTTACTGGCCTCTGGGATGGGCTCCTGCCTCAGCCGAGTGTACTGATGAAGGTTGAGGCCGAACCTATTTGCATTTCCTGTGGACTGCTTCCATATTTCTGACCCTGCGCTGCCCTGTAGCCCTGACTTCCATCTTTAGAACTTGCCTACTTAGTCTCCAGCTTCCAGGAAACTCCCAGGGAGGCCTCTTCCCCACCCTGCCCTTTCCTTCTGCCCCAGGCTCTTGTGGCTCTTCCAGTCCTGGCCTCCAGCACTGGTTTTGCTTGCTGCCCAGCCGGGTGGACTATTTATTATTAAGCGTAAAGAATTGGGAGTACCACCATCAGGCCAGGCTAAAGCAATCTGGACGGCTGGGAACAGAGACGACATTTAGTCCATTTCATGCCTGGATACCTCTGTAATTCCCGGGACAGGATGGGAAGAGGCTTGAGCAAAGCCCTGTGGTCTGGAGATCTTGTAACCAGCTTTCCACTGGAGATGACAGTAAGGGTGAATCCAGATGCATATCCAAATCACTTGGTGTGATCACCTCAGGGTAGAGAGTCCATTAGAGTCCACACTACTGCACCCACCATTCACTTACAGCCACAGTGCTTTCAAGTATCAGCCAGTGGCCCACTTATTCCAGGCAGTATTGGGCATAAAATCCTTACGTATAAACTACAGCCTTGTACGGGCCTGCTAACAAGGGCTCGTGCTATCTCATTTAACCCTCCCACCAGTCCTGTGAGGTCAGCATCTTTATTCCCATTTTACAATGATGAAACAGGGCAAGAAGGTCAATGGCTTCCAACCACTTAAGGTCCTCAGATCCAAGCCTCCAACCCTTCCAAGTGGACCCTTGTGAGTTGGTGGCCCTGAGTGACACCTGACCTTCTTCAAATAATTTCCTGTGGGCAAAATAGTCTCCTAGCTTTCACCTCAAGATGCTGAGCTTTCACTTCCAGTGGGGCTGAGGGTGAAACCCAGAGAACACTTCTGCCCTCACTCTGGGGCCCCAAAGCTGCCCCCTTCAACCACCCCTCTGAACAACTGGTGAAACTGAACCGAACGCTCCTAATGATCTGTGAATGTATTAATCCTACTTTCTGTTAATTAACAATATGATAAAACCGGCATTTTGTAAGTCAGCGCTTAACACATGTTTTAGCAATTATGTACTTAGTGGTTTGGATTCAGAATGCTAATAGAATAAAATTTTAATGAAGACACGATGCTCTGAAAAATGGATCGAGACGAGTTTAGGTATGGCTGCCGTTCGCATGTGGGAGGCCGGGGCCCTAGTCAGTCGGGGGAGCCCTCAGATGCTGCTGAGCCCAGAGGACCAAGCAGAGGTGGTGTGGACAGGTTCCTAGTCGCCGGGAGATTCTCATGGGGAAGGCGGCCCCCGACTGGCATCACTGAAGGTACCTGTCCCTTTGTTTATAGCAGCCTCTGCACCTGGATGGTATCTTCAGCATCAGTCCCTGGCCTGTGGTTCCCCCTTCTTTCAGAACAGGAATCTCCAAACCTGAGCACCCCTCAGTTTCCTTTTCATTCCCCCATTTATATAGAGGTACCACTGTGCTAATACACGATGTATATTATAAAATCTACGAAACCATGAACTTAATAGAATACATTCGCAATGCACCTTACTTAGAATTTTATTAATAATCAAAGTGATGTGATTGAATATGATGGTTTTTTAAAACAGTCCTGGCTTAACACTTTGATCCAGCTCTAAATGTGGATTCTAAGTTTCGTTTAGTTTGAAACTTGGTTTTTGTGCTCAGCATAACTGAAAAATGCGCAAGACACACAGATCCCAGGGAAGGAAGCACGTTCGTTGCGCTGACTAAATCATGATACTAATTTTTCAATCCCATCCTCCAATTATGCAAAGGATTTTGTTGAAATTCAGCTTGTAAATTTCCATCTTCCCCGATGTCAATCAGTTCTTCATGCAAACTAATCAAGTGTTGCATTTTTATATTTTTAACAAATGGGTTCAAAATCCACTGAAATGTTTCACTTTTTTGAAATGCATCTCTACAGTTGTGTTTCTGGGTTTTAAACGTATGCAGATAGATAGAAGAGCTTTTGTGGATGACCCACTTCCATCATTTTTAGCAACACAATTGTGTAACAATGGAAACACTTTCCAAACTTTGCTTCTCAGAGTGCATTCTCTAGAGTACCACTTTCTGTTGAAAAGGGGGTTCTTCCTCTCCCCTGCTCCCTCTGCTGCTTGTCCCCCTGATCAGGACATCGTTTGGGGGTGTGATGTGGCTGGTGAGGTATATGGCAAGGAGCAGGAAAAGGGTGGCTGCTGGTGACATGTGCCTCTGCCCTTAGCATTAGCTCCAGGCCACATTTTCTAAGGAGATGCCTACTTTGGGGGAAGTTGCTTTTAAGCCAGAATACACACAGCCCTTTTCTGTCACATATGAGCAGCACAAGGGACTAGCAGTGCTTTCCCTGGCCCATTCGAAGTATTTCTTCTCTTCCTTCATCAATTTATAAGCTATCCACTATGCCAAGTGTCTCCGACACAGAGACCAATGAGGGCACCAGGATCATTCAATCCATTTGTTCACTATTAGTGAAGCTTAATTTAGCTTCAGAAGAAAAGTCAAAATGAGGCTCTGTGTATTTTTCTGTCTCCCAGCATTTCTTAACCCTCACCATCCACCTGAGTCAACTGGGAAGATTCTGAACCATTCTGAAGATGGGGCACAGACACCAGCTTCATTTTTTCAATGTTTTCTTAAGTGATTCTGATGTGAAAATCACTCTCGAGATTACTGTTCCACACCAGTGCTTCTCGTATTTTAATTTGCATTAAAATCGCCTAGGGAACTTGTTAAAAATGCAGATTCATGTCCACTGGGGTCTGGGCAGTGCCTGAGAGTCTGCATTTTGCAGCTCCTGCGGGAGAGCACAAGGTGCCCGGAGGAGAAGCGAAGCGGCCAGGCCACCACCCCGCCCCTCAGCCCCTCCATCCTTCTTCCTCTTTTGCCTACCCAGCCGCCCAGGCCTTGGTTCAGGGAACCAGGGGCAGGTTTCCTCTTCCTCCCGCACAGCCACCTTCCCAGCCAAGCTGCCTGGGTTGTCAGTTGCAGCTTCTCAGTGAGCTCTGGCCTCCAGATGTTACACACATTTCCTTAACAGCCAGAAAAAGAATAAGAAAATTAAATGGGCCAGCCCCAGCCCTGTGGTGAGCAAGTGTGTGGACCTCCTGCAGTCTACTCTTCAGAGGCACCTGACTGCCAACCGCCTGGCCACAGCCCTCAGGCCTGCTCCCTGGCAGCCCAGCGGGCAAGTCACAGGGAGGCAGGCAGCAGTGACCTTGGGCGAGGTTCGAGGGAGCGACGGGCAGCCAGCCAGCGCTCTGTCATCTGGGACTGTTCTGAAGCCATACCTCATAATAAAAGTCATATAATTTGCGGCAGCGCTGAAAACCTGCTTCCAAGTAGTGGTTTTTTGATGGAGTTTTGGAACCTTATCTGTGGCCAGTAACTGGTCCCCCAGGACCAAGGCAGAAGGAGGCAGTGGGTGTGGCGAGGTGACCAATGGGGATACCAGAGCTAGATGCCCAGGCAGGACAAGGTACAGTACTCAGATTCCTGGATGGTCTGTTTTACTGTGAACAGCTGCACAGTACGATGGTTGGAACTAATTAGAGGGCCTAGGAATTTGCTGTGTGGCTTGTTTTACCCCTCTCTGTCCTAAATTTTGCTCCTCCCAATGCAGTTGGTGAAGCACCATGGATATCAACATCTCCCTGACAGATGTGTCAAATAGATTTTAATAAGTGTGGCTGTGGCATAGGGAAAGGAAGGCATGTGTGGAGGCAGAGACTGGTACCGGTGAGAGGCCGTAACAAGTCTGATTTGATCAGTGGGAAGGTGGCCAGCCCCCCATAGGTACAAGGTATGTGCAAGTAATCCTGGCTGATGAGGTGGATGATATTATTTCTGTCTCTTGGAAGAGGACCCCGAGGGTCAGAGGGGTTGTCAAACAGACAGTTGTTGCTGGAGCTCATGTATACCTGGCTGCAAAAGCTTAAGTCCTTTTCTACCCCTTATCCATGGGGCAGCAAGAATACCCCAACACCCTCTTAGCTTCTGATGTGTTCACTGCCAGGGTGAGGCTGGAGGCTGAATGCCAGGTAAAGTAAAGGGTCACAGACTTGAAATCCATCTTTGTGGGCATGGCAGGTGCTATGCACCACCCAGACACCTATCTCTTTAGAGAAAGTTAGCAGTGCTCACTACCCTGGGGAGCAGAAAACCCTGGGGTTGAGCAGCTGGGAAGGCCCTGCTCCTGCACACAGAGCCGGCCTGAGGCACAGCGGGCTCTGCGGTTTCCGGAGCAGACTCAGGCAGCTCGTCCCTGTGTCCTTGCTCGGCTACGCGCATGACCTCAGCCTTTTCCGCCCCGCTGGGCGCACACTGCAGTCCTGGCACCTTCTGCCGGGGTCCTGCTCCCAGCCAGTTGTCTAGCGATTTAATTTGGTGAATTTACCACTGCGTCCCAGAGTTTATATTGGCACTTAACAGCAGTAATATGTGTCTCTCTCGCCAAGAACTGACTATTTTCCAGACCAAGATAGAACACTACGCACAAAAAAATAGGTTTGTGAACTAATCTGCAGCCCTGACAAGTGTCATTCACAGAAGCGCTGCTCTGGAGCGCACTCAGAATTAAATGAGGTTGGGGTTGTCTGGCCTGGGCCACAGGTGCTTTTTCCCTCTCAGTTAACAAGAGCCTGGGATATGATGCACCCTTCCCCGCAGCCGCAGGCGCTTTCAAATCGCACTATCAGTATTCATGGCAGATGTCTCCTGGAGACACGGTTCGGGGCTGGTTGGAGGTCTTTCTCCCTCGGCCCCTTCTGAATCTTTTTCTTCCCCTTCTCTCCCTTTCCAACCTCCCCCTTATCTTCTCCCAGGGCAAGTTTGGAGGTAACCCTACCCCTCCTGTTCTTGCCCTTGGATTGTAAAGTTGTCTGTACATGTGGAATTTCACAGGCTCGGAGCAGGGCCTCCACCAGTTTAAAAAAAAAAAAAAAAAAAGAAAACCTTTCCCAGTATCTGAATGCCTGTTTGACGCTCCAGTGAAAAATTTCATTGTTTTTACATAAAGATTTGATTTAGCTAAACCTGCACTGTCTCTGGGAGTTGGAAGCAAGATCTGTCCTTTACATTTTAGTAAGAAATAATTTGTTAGCCTGGGAAACAACAGCTTTGCCTCAGCACCTGATCTCCTGAATCCGCCTTGGACAAGGGCCACCCATGCAGGGGATGTCAGAGGCATCTTAAAACATCTTAGGTTTTCAGCTTCATGGGAAAAGGGTCCTGAAGATTCTCTTTCCTGCACAAAGTTCTAGATTCTCTCCGGCCAGATGATCTTTGCTTGGCTCCTCCTACATTGGGAAACACGGGGCAGTCAGAGACGTGAGCGCCAGAGACCCCTTGAGACCTGAGCTAAAATGCAGGATCCTGGGCTGCATTCATGGGTTCACAGTAGCGCTGCTAGGGACAGGCAGAACCCAGGAATCCACCTTTTAATCATCCCATTTCCCAGGTGACTCTGCCCAGTGCCCACGCCCAGGGACCCTTGTTCAAGAGCACCTTTGCTCTCCCTCTCAGTGTGGCTTAGGGTCTGAGAGAGTCCGCACATGGTCCCGAGGCCAAGTGTTTCACGAACTGTTTGCTGGCTTATCCTCGTATTTCAAGATCAGGTGCCGGCCGGAGCATCCTCAAACGGCAGAGGAAAGAAAAGCATCTTTCCATTCGAGAAATGGACTCCCCTCTTCCAAATGCCTCCCGCGTGGCTTAGTATTAATTTAGGGAATTCGGTCTTGTGCAGTTCCACAGAACTGGGTTGGAAACGTGATAGTTCCATTTCTGTTGTCTGATTCCCTGCACACCCTGAGAGGCCCCCGTGCCCCATTTCCTGCCCACCCCCAAAGGTGGCGGGAGAGGCGCAGGTGTGAGCCGGCTTGCCCAGCCGCCCTCCGCCTCCTGATTAAGTGGTGTAAGGAAATAAAGGAAACCCGTGTCGATTCACACCACCTCGCCTCGCCTGTGCAGGAGCCACTTGTAATTCCCCACAGCCCCACCGGCTCTGCAAAGCAGAAAGAAATATGACCAGGCAAGTTGAGAAAATAAATTAAACTAAGTGTCAACTTTTCTTGTTTCTCTCCTCATTATTAAGAGATGGAATGGGGCTCGTTTATCAAGCAAGGGGAGAAATTAATTGACACGACTTTAATATCATGATGTCTGGCATGTCCGGTCACATTCCTTCATTTTTTGGAAAGGCATTTTATTATCGTGTACAGCAACCAGCTGCCAAACTACTGGTGTAAACGAGGAAGCAGGTGTGTGAAGGATGCCTCAGTGGAGGGGCTGAGATGCCACCCTGAAAGGACGCGAGGACGAGGGAGGGCTAGGTCAGAAGGGGCCACAGAAGGAAGGAGGACGCTTGTTGGCTTGTGGCAAGGAGGAAGAAAGGTGTGGCATGGCTGGTGCAAACGGGGTGTCTGCGGGGTGTCTGCGGGCCCTCTGTCCCTCATGGGCCCGGTTTGGCTACTTCACAGGTGGTGGCTACAGTCTGCTGTCTCTGGGGGGCCCCTTTTGTCCCTAACCTGAATCCTGGGCCCCTGCCATGAGTCAGCGTGCTTGCCCCAGTTCTTTGTTCTTACTGAGGCAGGAGAGGTGAAGTGCTTCTTTGTTTACCCCCCAGGGCAGCTGACTCACAGGAAAATCTGTAAGAAGTCCTCCACATCACACAGCCACACTTCCAGCCAGCGCATGGTGTGGTCTGTGAGGGCTCGGAGAAGTCACTTGCACTGTGCCCTCTTTCGGTTACAGTAACTTAGAAGATACTTCAGATACTGTGGTTACTGCTTTAGGTAAAAGCCCTCTCAGTTGTGTTCCATGGAAAATGCTCACTGGCCGGCCAGATAGCTCAGGGGATTAAAGCGCCTGGTTAGGCAGGTGCAGCAGCTGGCTGTTCAGTCCCCAGTGTGCCATCCTGAGAGAGCAACTGAGACTGGACATGGGGGCGCATGCCTATAATCCCAGCACTTGGGAGGCTGAAAACAGGAGAATCACTATGAGTCTGATCTGTGTGGTGAGACCCTGTACTAAATATATAAAAAAGAAAGAAAATGCCCACTGCTCCTTTGCTGCTTCTGAATTGAGAGGCTGGGAACAGCAGCAGGAGGGAAGCAAGCCTGTGACTCACATCTTCCCTGCCCACCACTCACCTGGAGTGCAGGGATGACAGGCCCTTGACTGTGTGTTAGGTGTGCTGCAGAGGCAGGTGGCAGGGCCGGCTCTAGAGCCTGGTTACAGGACACATTTGCAGTCCTTCTCTGCACAGAAGAACATGTTCTTCAGTGGCAAGAACATGGATAGGGATCCCACCCTGGCTCAGCTCCTCCATCTCTAGATGGGAAGAATCCTTCCTGCCCGCCCCATGGTGCAGGAGGGAAGTGGGGAGACTGAGTTAAAGAGGGCAGACAGGTTTTCTCTTTTTAACCATGTTCTCGTCCAGAATGTGAGCTGGGACACTCACATACAGAACTACTTCAAGGACACTGGACATGAGAATAATGGAAGCAACCTGTCCCTGCCTGTGGGGGAGGAGTTCTGCGCCTTACTGAGAGGTGCGCAGTAGCACGAGGTGGGAAAGCAGCCCCGGCCTGCCGTCACCTCAGTCCTCACATGGTGTCTAGGGTCTGAAGCACCTAGAAAGCCCTAATGGCAGCTCGAAGTGGATTTCCCTATGTCAGGAGCTCCACATGGAGATCAGTTATCAGAAACATGTCACTCCTTTTGGAAAGGCAGCTGGATTTGTTTTTGGAATGGATCAATCCTGACATCTTCCTCAGGGCTAACCCAAGGCACAGAAAGACATTTCTGAGCATGAAGCTTCTGTGCATATGCCTCTTAGGTCCCTCATGCCAGTGGGCTGGAGTGGAGTCTCCAACCTCCTCCACACAAGGCGGTAGAACCAGAGGCCTGCGTGGCACCTCTCTGAGCCTGTGGCCACTGGCTCCATCTTGAATGCTCTGATCTCAGGGCAGACAGCCTGCTCATGCAGTGCAGGGTCGTTGGGCTGTGAAAGTACAGCTCCTGGTTCCAGCTCTTGCTGTGGTTGAGCAACCACCTCACTGTGACGAGTCTTCTAACTGCAGAGCTAGTGAGCAGTTGAGTGCAGTGACAGTGACAGAGTCTGCCCTTCCTCCCTTGGGTTTTGCTTTGGGGACCAGGCTGCAGGAGGTAGGAGGAGCTTTTCAAATCCCAATGTTCTCCCCTCACCCACACCCAAGAGGCTCCTATTTGAGCAGAAGCAGCCCAGGCATGGAGTGCTTTCCTTAGCACGGGGTTATCAGTGCGAGTGGGAGGCTGGATGAGACTTAAATATTCTTGCCTACACACACCTTAAATTCCTCATGGAATACTCAGAATAAATTTGACAATCCGGGGTTTTTCTTGCCTCACTTTCTTCCTCCATTAGCCAAGTGTGTTAAGTTAGGCCCGGCGTGGACTTCCACAGAAGGCCTGCTGGCCCAGCGTGATTGCCTGTTAGTGTTCACTGGCATATATGATAAGAGAAGAAAATTATTTTTTGAGGCTAACAGAAGGCTGCACTTAACTTTACTTTCCTTGTCCTAAAAACCAAAAACTTTTAGCTATTGGATATTCCTCAGTGACTACCTTTGGAGTAGGATTTTAGTTTTGAGGCATCTTGTTTTCAGATTTCTGTTCTCCTTGTGTGTATGTGTCTTATAGCCTTATAATAATAGTTTTATTCATTTGAATAAAAGGGAGAAAAGGTTTGAGTGTTTAATGCTTATCTCTGAGGTAGCACTTACTTGTTAGTTTCCAATAATAGCCTCATTCAAAAGAATGCAAGAATTTCATTTTTAAATGCTTCCTGTCAGCTGTGACCCTACTGGTATCCATTTTGAAATCCCTCTGTATGGGTGTAGCCTTATCACTGCCCTCCAGGAGACCCCAGAAGTATGTGGCACAGGTAAGTTAGGGGCTTTCAGAAAGGATAGACAGATGCCACTTGGCTGATGACAGCTGAGCAGGATTTCTTGCAAGCTTTGGTTCTTTGCCACCCTAACCCTGTTAGGGTTTATTGGTCTCATAGGCTGTCCTTAATCCTTAATGGGTGGCTTAACCAAGCTGAAATACCTAAAGAGGTCTCAGGCCCTAGGCTGGTACTCTAGCACCAAAGGAAATTGGGACTGGGCAGGGACATCCACAGAGGCTCATGAAGAGCCCTCGTGAACCTGAGCCCTCATAGACTCATCTCAGATCAAGTGCGGTCACCAGGATGGAACCAAACCCCCAACGTTTGTCTGCTTTGGGAGGCCCATAGAGGTCGAGAGACTTCCCAACTCATGTTTTGGCCTTTGCTTTTGAGTGAATATAATTGGGTGTTGTTGCCCCTCGGCTTGTTGGGTCTTCATGAGACTCCGTTTTTGTTTCACTTTCAGGAAAGAGCATGGGGTTATAAGTCATTATTACTTCCTGCCCCCCCAGCTCTGTTAAGGCTCACATTGAGACTGTACATCCAGCAATTGTTCAGAACATACCTTGGAAACGCAGTGCTAAGAGAATGAAGCCAGATTCAAAGAACAGATGCTGTATGATTGTTTACATGAGGTACCCAGGATAGGCAAGCTCTCAGAAACACAGTAAGAAAGAGGCAACCGGGGCTTGTGAAAGAGGAGTGGGAGAATTTCAGTTTGGAATGCTGAAAAAGTTCTATCAATGAAATGTGGCCGTGGCTGTCCTTTATGCCACTGGTCAAACATTCAGAAATGGTTACCATAGTACATGTTATATTGTGTGTATTTTTCTGCCACACAAGAAAATATTTCAAAACCAGAAAAGCCTATAAAACAGAAAAAGGCCCATCCATCCCCCCTAAAGTTCTGACTCCATTGCTTTTGTTCTTTCCTTCCTGGCTTCATTTATTTAGGGTGTTATTTGCCACTGAGGTACCGATTCATCGGAAATGATAATGCATCTGTGAAATAAAAATGATTGTATGTTAAGAAATAATACTTATTGATAATTAAGTGTTTCGTTGCCTCTTTGCGTCCTCAAGTGGAATAAAAATATTTTAGACATAATCAAGTTTGTTTTCTCTATTCGGGCCAAACAGACAGGGATTGATGAAATGTTACCAATCTTCAAAACACAGCAAATGGGCCAGCCAGATAGCTCTGCAGACCAAAGCGCCTGCTTAGGAAGATGCAGGGACTGGAATTCAGTCTTAGACAGCAGTTGAGTCTGGGCATGGTGGTGTGTGCCTCTAATCCCAGCACTCGGGAGGCTGAAAACAGGAGGATCGCTACGAATCCAAGCTGTGTAGTGAGACCCTATAGGCCCTGTACTAAATACATTTAAAAAAAAAAAATGATTCCTCACATTCCTGCATTGTTATGCATGTAAGGTACATAGTCTTGAAATCCTGGCTATCTCCTTTAATCAGGAAAATCAGTTTTGTGACACTCGCATTTTGAGTCCTGTGGGGTGAGGGAAGGGACCAGCAGGAGAGTGTCAGAGTGAGAGTCTGAGATGATGCAAGGAAGACTGCTTCCCTTCCCGGGAAGCGTCTGCATTTTAAGTCCTGTCTCCCAGCTCCCTGCCCTCCCTCATTCTGGGCTTGGTGGCACGGAGTGGGAATGGAGACCACAGAGAGGCTGACACATTAAAGACCCTGGCACTCAGTGATCTGCCAAGTGGACCGGGAAGAAGTTGGGTGGTAGTAGAGCTGCAGCTTTCATGGCATAAGACCCAACCTTGATCCTCACGGTGACTGGATTTACCCCGATCAGTATGCCAAGCTCAAGTATGTCCAAGCACTTGGGGCTTCAAACAAGACTGAGGCTTCAAGGGTGGCTTCAAGCCAGGCTGGCCTCCAGTTCATGGAGCAGGGCCCCTCACTGGCACTGGACTTTGTGTTCTTTCTAGATAGTCCGAATGGGGTTTGCATCCCTGTCTACACTCATCTGCTCTTTACAGACTGTGCCCTCAAAGTTGCATCATGTGTTCATATGTGGGGCTTTTGTGAGGTGACTGGGTGGTAAGTGCACTACTCTCAACCATGGATTGCTCTGTTGATGAGTTCATAGCTGCAGGTGCTTCTAGGAGAGAAGACTTGCTTGAAACATACGGGTCACTGATGGTGTGACCTGGATGAAGAAGGAGTTCTTGACCCCAGCTCTTCCTTCTTTCTTGACTTCCAAGGGCTGGGTAACATTTCTCTGTCACAGTCCTCCACTACACCACTGAGGTGGCCAAGTATGGGCTGAGTCCTCTGAAACTGTGAACCAAAATAAACCTCTCCTTTAAGTAGTAGGTGGCTGCTGTTTTGTCCCTGAGGAGTCATCATGTGGCCTGTCTGCCTCTGTGGGGACAGCTGAAACCTTTGCTGTTGGTGCCCACAAGCTTGGTGGCTTAACACAACAGAAACTTATCTTCTCATAATGCTGAAGGTCAGGGCTATGCCTTCTCAAAAGTTCTAGGTGACAGTCTTTTCTGTCTTTCCAGCATCCAGCAGCTCCAGCTGTTCATACTGTCAGGCCTTCTCACTCTGTTCTCTGCTGCCTCTGCATTATATGGCTGCCTTCTCTGTTTCTCTGTCTTAAGTCTTTGTCTCCTTGCTCTTGTGAGGACAGCTGTCCTTGGACTTAAGGTCACACACTACGTCCAGGATAATTCATCTCTAACTTAATCACATATGTAAAAACCTTTTCCAAATAAGGTCACTAGGGCTCCAGGAGTGTGGGTGTGATTGGAGGATTACTACTCTAACCAATGCAGTTACCCTAAGTAGCATCATGGTCCCTGAAAACTGGAGTTCTGGGCTTTGTTTTATTTGCAAGATGGCTTGGTTTGGGTCATCCCAAACCAAGGCTTTGGGTGGCCTTCAAAGACAGAAGAGACCAACAGAGTACAACAAAGAACACACAGGAAGAGAAACATCCATCCAGGGGAGAGGCTGTGTATAGGGGGGCCTTTTGACTTGAACCTTTTAGAGAGCAATTTGCTATCTCCATATCCTCCTCTGTGCTGGGCACAGGTGTGAGCCAGTCATGCATGAGGAAGGGCCATGTCAGGCTTGAGGCACAGCAGGGACTCAAGTGGATTGGCAAGATGCTCAGGCCCTGCGGGCGCAGTCACTGAGCACATAGCACATGGTAGGGGCATCACTTTCATCCAGGGACCATGGGGAAGAGGGTCTCAGCCCTCGCCTTGTCTGAGCTCTGTGGCTTAACGTCAGTGTTGCCCCTCCTCCTTGTGGGTTTTTGATAGGTGCTGAGTCCTCACCCTTTCCTGTAGGGCTTGTTAGGATCTGGGCTCTAGGTTGACAGGAAGAATGGGATTAACCGAAGAGTTGCAGTTGCAGGTCCCTGCTGTGTGCTGGTATGGGGGGCTCTGCCTATCACAGCCTGGTTTTAAAGGCTGCCTCCCCAAGCTCGCTTCTTGAAACAGACTCTACCAAGGAGAGCTGAATGTCCTAGGGAAGACAAAGGTGCTTGGAAGAGTGAGGGAGACAGACACCTTGAAGCCCCAAGAGAGATGCTGTACAGTAACGAAGGGGATCAGGGAAGCTGTGCAACACAGAGCCTTTCTCTCCAAGGACCTAGTTAGGAAAGGAGAGGTAACCCTGGGGCTTCATTTCAAACATCATCTTGTCTAATGCCTGCTTCAGACCTCAGAGGTAATTGAGGACCTAGCTTTTCCCAGGTGTCACTGGGAGGAACAGGCAGACTTTGAGACTCTGCAGTGAAGACTTTTGTCCTCCTTATGATGGGTCTGCCTCATGTTTCTGCAGTGTGCTCAGCTGGAGGCGCTGGGAACACTGGTCCCAAACCCGGTGTGTGGTGACACATAACATACGTAAAGACCGTGGCTCCATTTCTGTGATGGTCCTAGCCTTCTGTGTCACTGGAAGCTGGGAACAAGGAACAACCTTCTTTTCCTACAGATTCTCTGAGACCCTGTAGGAGCTATAATGTAAGAGCTCCATGCATCAGATCGGTGCTCCCCGGTGTTCTTCAGAAGGCGTGGTTGGGTGTATGATCAGAAGGGACATGGAAGGTTTCTTCTGCACCTCGGGATCCTGGGGACCCAAAGTTGACATAGATGGTTGAAAAGGGAGCATCTGTATTTTTCTCATTGACAAGAAGCATTAGTTATCCTAATGCATGAATAGCCATTCTGACTTCCGGCTTTCATTTGAGCTTTGTGTTTCACCAAGTTCCTGTCTTTGGAGAAGCACATGTTTTTGTTAGCTGAGTTGTGCGAACAAGTACATTATAAACATATTTTTTATTGTTCTGGAGGCTAATGGCCCAAGATCAGGGTGCCTGGTGAGGTCTCATGTCCTGATGTACAGTTGGCCACCTTCTCTTGGTGACCTCACTTGGCAGGAAAGAGAGAAACAGAGTTCTCATGGCTACTTGTAAAGGCACTGATACTGTCCACAAGGACTCCAGCCTCACTAGGAAGTCCCCTCTCACAGGCCTCAGTCTCCTAATACCATCACGCTGGAAGGTAGACATTCAATATATAAGTAGTGGGGAGTGGGTGCATCATATGACTTCAGTCAACAGTAGAGAGCCTTGCTAGGTTCCCTCTCTGGGGACACAGAGAGGAGATGTGGATGTGGACCAGTGCAGTCATACACAGATGAGGCATATGGTCAGAGCCGGAACCCAGGACCTCTCTTCTCATCAGAGTGTCTTGACAGTGCCCTTCAACACAGCAGCTGCAGTGTGGGTCCATGTGGCACCACAGTGCTTACCGAGAGGGCTCACAGATGGGGCCACATGCTGGAAACACTGTCAGGGGCGGGAAGAAAAGAAAGGAAGGGGCAGGAGGGTGGAGAGAGGCACTCTGGATGCTGAGCTGCCTGTTGCCTGCCAGAATTTTCAGTGCAGCGTGCCTGGCAAAGCCGGTCTCCAGCCGAGTAAATACAGTGGGTAGCTGACGGGCTGACAGCGTGCATCAAACAGTCTTAAACTGCTCCAAATCCGCAGCGCTTTTGAAGCGGTGGTAAAAAAAAAAAGGATGCCTGCGCAGAACAGAGGCCTGCAACTTTTAATAGTTTCTTCCAGGCCTCAGGATGTCCTGATGAGGTATTAGAGGAAGTAATTCAGGAAGAAAGGACAAATAACCGCCTCCATCTGGAGGCCGACCTGAGGGCTGGTCATTCCAACTCGCGGAAAGGACCAGCATGGCCCCGCGGTGATCCAAGAGTCTCCTGTTAACCCACCCACCTGCTTCTGTGCACAGAGCCGCCAGGCTCTGACCCCTGTAAATGACAGACAAGTAAATTTCTCAATTTGCTTCCAGGCACATGTAAACCACACAGTGCCTGCTGCTTGTGGGTGAAATCATTAACTTCTCCTCGCTGTTGGGAAGGGTGCAGGGTATAAATTAGAGCCATCGCCTAAACATACTCCTGGAGATCGGGCCCTTTCCCTCCCAACCAACCGGGAGCTGTCCTGACTGAGAGAGAATCAGACAAGAGTTTGTCAGAGCCAGACTCACCCCTCCTCTCTCTGTTTTCTCTTTCTCCTTTTCCTTTAGGGTTTGGCTTTGTCACTTTTGAGAATGAAGATGTTGTGGAGAAAGTCTGTGAGATTCATTTCCATGAAATCAATAATAAAATGGTAAGTCTGGAGGGCCTGCGCCAAAGGGGGACCCCAGCCCAACACACACACACACACACACACACACACACACACACACACACGCCCATCTTGCCGCACCAGGCAAGCCCCTGGGCCCCAGGCAAGGGTGTGTGTGAGCTCTGTTGTTTACAGCAGGGGTCGACATGCTCTTTCTGTAAAGAGCCACCAGCAGGTATTTTCAGCACAGAGAGCCACGCAATGGATGACTGTCTCAACTCCTTGCCTCGTGGCCTGAAGTGTCCACAGGCCGTGCATACAGAAAGAGCCGGCTGTGCTTCACTGAAGCTTTGTGGACACTAAAATTTGCGTTTCCCTTCAGTTACATGTCACAGATTTTTTTGTCATGGCGGTGAGTGGGGATGACCCAGGGCCCTGCACCTGCTAGGCAACTGCCGTACCACTAAGCCACATCTCCAGATCACCGAGCATTATTTTTGTTGTTGTTTTTAGCCATATAACAATATAAAGACTGTTTTCACCTCTTGGGCCTGACACAAAAAGTCTGGGGTGGGGCCGATTGTGATCTGTGGGTTATAGTGAGCCAACCCCCTGGATTTGGGGTATACTTTTGAATTTGGCTTTTAAAGGGGGGAATGCCCTACCTAGGCAGGAAGTCTACCAAACTGTTTTTCTTTGAGCCCTGCTGTGTAATGAACACACGTACCCCCAGCCCTACAGTCAGTCCGGTATTTTCTACACTCATTATAACTGCTGGCTTCCATCTCCTTGGCTTTTTGAAGGTCCTCTTGTTGCCACTGGAGCCTCAGGAGAGCGGGGAGGTTGGATTATTGGAATTTTGGGGCACCAAGGAGGCTACCTGGAGAAGTGGCCACCAGAGGGCGCCACATTGTGTGCAGTGGGCATCTCTGTGCTCCCAGGTCATCTGACACTCCTTTAAGTTGAGTAGAGGGTGAGAAATCCCTTCTTTATTGGCTCCAGAGAAATGGAACTCAGCAGGTGTTTCTGAAGCCATCAACAACTCCTCTGGAACACAAACATTTTGGTTGGCCCCCCAACGTCCCCAGCCCCAAGAGGAGAGAGAGGGCAATTCTGTGTTTCATGCAGCTGTCACTTTGATATTTTCCCTCTTTTGTCAAAACATTCCTTGTTTCTGAAACATGTTTTCAGATATGCAGTCTATATTGGTCTGATATGTGTTCACCAACTTTAAATTCAATAATAGAGCTTTTAGTGTGGATAAGATCAAAGCAATCTGCTTAGCATGTGGTGCTTCAGGCCTGATTCAATATTTGACTTGCTAATTTTTTCCCAGGGCACTAAAATAATATTGTTCATATTGTTCCTAGCCATCATATGCATTGGAAATGAAAATAC